>JAPWDM010000001.1:6141671-6176169 GCA_035578155.1 Brachynemurus nebulosus | reverse complement strand
ATTTGACAAAAATTTCTGTTCGAAAGTTAATAAAGATGTCGAAAAACCAATATCACTATTAGAAGAATTATTGAAATAGAAGCTAAATAAAGATATTTAACAAAAGTTTTAGAATGTTCTGTAGCAAAGATAAAGAATTATTTATCATAAACTGGTCATAATTGATGAATTTAGGCTCCATTAGTCCCATTGATTTGGTCAACGATAGTATATTTTTAAAAAAATGACAAATCGGTATTTTTCGCAATCGTAAACTTTAATCGTAAATATCTCCTAAACGGTGCGTCACAGCTCAAAAATAACGAAATTTTTGAAGGCTTAAGCAAAGCAAGTTGTGGGTATTCCGAACGTATTGCGGCTATCAAAACCTACTTTTCGTTATCGAAAATTATCGATACTGGGTAACTTGTCATAAATTCGTTATAACAAGTTAATTTAGACTTTGTTAGTCCCACTGCTCTGGTTAGTAACCGAACAATTTTATAAAAAACCACTTTTCGTTAACTTTCGCTATCGAAAACTTTAAACGTAAATATCTCCTAAACGGTGCGTCGTAGCCCAAAAATAACGAAATTTTTGAAGGATTACGCGAAGCAAGTTGTTGGTATTCCGAACGTATTGCGACTATCAAAACCTACTTTTCGTTATCGAAAATTATCGATACCGCGTAACTTGTCATAAATTGGTTATAATCAGTTAATTTAGACTCTGTTAGTCCCATTGCTCTGGTCAGTAACCGAACAATTTTAAAAAAACCACTTTTCGTTAACTTTCGCTATCGAAAACTTTAAACGTAAATATCTCCTAAACGGTGCGTCGTAGCCCAAAAATAACGAAATTTTTGAAGGATTACGCGAAGCAAGTTGTTGGTATTCTGAACGTATTGCGACTATCAAAACCTACTTTTCGTTATCGAAAATTATCGATACCGCGTAACTTGTCATAAATTGGTTATAATCAGTTAATTTAGACTCTGTTAGTCCCATTGCTCTGGTCAGTAACCGAACAATTTTATAAAAAACCACTTTTCGTTAACTTTCGCTATCGAAAACTTTAAACGTAAATATCTCCTAAACGGTGCGTCGTAGTCCAAAAATAACGAAATTTTTGAAGGATTACGCGAAGCAAGTTGTTGGTATTCCGAACGTATTGCGACTATCAAAACCTACTTTTCGTTATCGAAAATTATCGATACCGCGTAACTTGTCATAAATTGATTATAATCAGTTAATTTAGACTCTGTTAGTCCCATTGCTCTGGTCAGTAACCGAACAATTTTATTAAAAACTACTTTTCGTTAACTTTCGCTATCGAAAAGTTTAATCGTAAATATCTCCTAAACGGTGCGTCGTAGCCCAAAAATAACGAAATTTTTGAAGGCTTAAGCGAAGCAAGTTGTGGGTATGTGGCTTTAATTATTATAATACATACCTAGAATTAGTTTAATTTGTGAATAACGTTCAAACCTTTAAATTTACCTATAATAGACTCCCCATAAATTTATTAACCAAAAGTTACAAAAATTGTGTAACAACCAATGGCCGTTGGTTATATTCGGAACCCTTCGTATAAATCGCGTACAAACCGGATGACTGCCAAAAACTGCCAAAAAAAAGTATCAAGACAACATAATCAATTGCAAAACGATCATTGGTAATTACAATAATCAATTATTTTAAATAGACATTTATTTTCAGTTAATAAAAATTAATATTAATCCAAGTGAATATTAACATTCCAGTAGTTAATACCTAACCTAACCTAACCTAACCTAACCTAACCTAACCTAACCTAACCTAACCTAACCTAACCTAACCTAACCTAACCTAACCTAACCTAACCTAACCTAACCTAACCTAACCTAACCTAACCTAACCTAAACCTAACCTAACCTAACCTAACCTAACCTAACCTAACCTAACCTAACCTAACCTAACCTAACCTAACCTAACTAACCTAACCTAACCTAACCTAACCTAACCTAACCTAACCTAACCTAACCTAACCTAACCTAACCTAACCTAACCTAACCTAACCTAACCTAACCTAACCTAACCTAACCTAACCTAACCTAACCTAACCTAACCTAACCTAACCTAACCTAACCTAACCTAACCTAACCTAACCTAACCTAACCTAACCTAACCTAACCTAACCTAACCTAACCTAACCTAACCTAACCTAACCTAACCTAACCTAACCTAACCTAACCTAACCTAACCTAACCTAACCTAACCTAACCTAACCTAACCTAACCTAACCTAACCTAACCTAACCTAACCTAACCTAACCTAACCTAACCTAACCTAACCTAACCTAACCTAACCTAACCTAACCTAACCTAACCTAACCTAACCTAACCTAACCTAACCTAACCTAACCTAACCTAACCTAACCTAACCTAACCTAACCTAACCTAACCTAACCTAACCTAACCTAACCTAACCTAACCTAACCTAACCTAACCTAACCTAACCTAACCTAACCTAACCTAACCTAACCTATACAGATACAGATACAGATAAAATTATTACATAATTCGATTTCACCACTGGGTTGGTCATCGAATAGATGCTTGAATAGCGAAGTCTGGCAAAAGTTCTAGAATATTCTTTCAATAATCAGAAAAGACATAAAAAATCCTTAATCAATGGATTGTCCAACGAAAAAGTAAGCAAGTACCGATATTTAGAATAAGTTCTAGAATATTCTTTTTGGAAATTAGAATGAATATCGAATATGGGCATTTTCACGTCAATTCGACCAGTCTTAAAAGTAAAGTTCTCAGATTTCTTTCATATTCACTATAATTTATCTACCAGTGGAGCTATGTCCAATTTTGATATTCATTTCTCAAAATTATTATCTAGGCTCGAGATATTTTGCTTCGAAAATGGCGGTAATTATCACGTTTTTTTTGCATCTCTTTTATAAAAAATTCTATATTTTCCAAACGAGAGATTTGAATTGGATGATGTTTTGTGGGTAAATTCATGAAACTCCATAGTACATTGCAACATAATAAAACTTGTTCTATATTGTACGGTTTTGTATATCTATGCACTCAAATTAGGTCAAATTTGGACAGCCCTGGCCAAAATCTCTAATGACTTAAATAGATGATTTTGGGTTCATTGTGTTCAGAATTTTATGCTCTTTCAAATTTTGCAAAGAAACTGATGGACTTTTACTGGTATCAATGTAAAAATTAAGAAAAACAAAAACTATGTGTAATTATAGAGGGTTCATATACTACATATAACATTATACAGTAAATATTTAACCAAAATAGTCTAACTAAATTACACATAGAGAAAAAGAAAATTACTACCTACACTTTTATAAGTGTAAATGGTAAAGAGGCTTATATTAAACGTAAAAAAAATAAATGCGTGAGCAGGGGCGGTGGAGGGTTAATTTGGGGGGTCCCAAAAGACTGAAAAATTGTATTATTGCAATTTCCGGCGAAAGTCGAAGTCAAAGAAAAAATTATCCTTTACAAAAGTTGTAGATCATGCAAAAATCTACAACTTTTGTAAAGAACACTTTTTAACATAACCTCAAAGTTTCGGAGAAAAATGCGAATTTTGTTGTTTTTTTTCTTTATTTCGTTTTATATTTCTCATTTCAACAAAAATAATTTAATTTTTACGGAACTTGGTGAAAGTATGCCTTTCTGGGTCTTAAATGAGCACAAGTTTTTCTGAGTAAAAAAATGTAGAAGTTTTCATGATATTGATTTTTTTCAGTTCGGAAAACTTTTTTTTCGTGAAAAGATTCTACTTAAAAAAATTATTGCACTGAGTTCTGCCAGTCCTCATTTTTTTCGGTTTGACAAGTACTTTTTGGTAAAATAAACAAAATTAGTAGTTGTATTTAAGAACAAAATTTTTTTCAGTAGAATCTTTTCTGAAAAAAAAGTTTTCCGAACTGAAAAAAATCAATATCATGAAAACTTCTACATTTTTTTACTCAGAAAAACTTGTGCTCATTTAAGACCCAGAAAGGCATACTTTCACCAAGTTCCGTAAAAATTAAATTATTTTTGTTGAAATGAGAAATATAAAACGAAATAAAGAAAAAAAACAACAAAATTCGCATTTTTTCTCCGAAACTTTGAGGTTATGTTAAAAAGTGTTCTTTACAAAAGTTGTAGATTTTTGCATGATCTACAACTTTTGTAAAGGATAATTTTTTCTTTGACTTCGACTTTCGCCGGAAATTGCAATAATACAATTTTTCAGTCTTTTGGGACCCCCCAAATTAACCCTCCACCGCCCCTGCTCACGCATTTATTTTTTTTACGTTTAATATAAGCCTCTTTACCATTTACACTTATAAAAGTGTAGGTAGTAATTTTCTTTTTCTCTATGTGTAATTTAGTTAGACTATTTTGGTTAAATATTTACTGTATAATGTTATATGTAGTATATGAACCCTCTATAATTACACATAGTTTTTGTTTTTCTTAATTTTTACATTGATACCAGTAAAAGTCCATCAGTTTCTTTGCAAAATTTGAAAGAGCATAAAATTCTGAACACAATGAACCCAAAATCATCTATTTAAGTCATTAGAGATTTTGGCCAGGGCTGTCCAAATTTGACCTAATTTGAGTGCATAGATATACAAAACCGTACAATATAGAACAAGTTTTATTATGTTGCAATGTACTATGGAGTTTCATGAATTTACCCACAAAACATCATCCAATTCAAATCTCTCGTTTGGAAAATATAGAATTTTTTATAAAAGAGATGCAAAAAAACGTGATAATTACCGCCATTTTCGAAGCAAAATATCTCGAGCCTAGATAATAATTTTGAGAAATGAATATCAAAATTGGACATAGCTCCACTGGTAGATAAATTATAGTGAATATGAAAGAAATCTGAGAACTTTACTTTTAAGACTGGTCGAATTGACGTGAAAATGCCCATATCTAACTTCATAACCACATTTTTCATCGAAAAGCGATCAATTAACGGAATTCGGCAAAGGTTCGAGAATATTCTATTCTGAAAATAGAAAATATATCCAAAAACCGACTTCACCATTGGTTTGGCCATCAAAAAAGTGTCCAAATAGCAGAATTCGTCAAAAGTTCCAGAATATTTTTTTGGAAAAAGGAAAAATTATTGAAAATATGGCATCACCATTAGATGGTTCATCAAAAAAGTGACCAAAAAATGAAATTCGGTAAAAGCTCTAGAATATTCTATGTGAAAATCAGATAAGATATCCAAAACTTGATTTCACCATCGGATTAGTTAGTTAAAAAGGATCCATGTAGCGAAATTTAACGAAAGTTCGAGAATGTTCTATCTGGATATCAGCAAGGATATCGAAAAATTTACTTCACCATTTGTTTAGTCATCGAAAAACAAGTTAAATACAGGTGAAAAAATTTGACAAAAATTTCTGTTCGAAAGTTAATAAAGATGTCGAAAAACCAATATCACTATTAGAAGAATTATTGAAATAGAAGCTAAATAAAGATATTTAACAAAAGTTTTAGAATGTTCTGTAGCAAAGATAAAGAATTATTTATCATAAACTGGTCATAATTGATGAATTTAGGCTCCATTAGTCCCATTGATTTGGTCAACGATAGTATATTTTTAAAAAAATGACAAATCGGTATTTTTCGCAATCGTAAACTTTAATCGTAAATATCTCCTAAACGGTGCGTCGTAGCCCAAAAATAACGAAATTTTTGAAGGATTACGCGAAGCAAGTTGTTGGTATTCCGAACGTATTGCGACTATCAAAACCTACTTTTCGTTATCGAAAATTATCGATACCGCGTAACTTGTCATAAATTGGTTATAATCAGTTAATTTAGACTCTGTTAGTCCCACTGCTCTGGTCAGTAACCGAACAATTTTATAAAAAACCACTTTTCGTTAACTTTCGCTATCGAAAACTTTAAACGTAAATATCTCCTAAACGGTGCGTCGTAGCCCAAAAATAACGAAATTTTTGAAGGATTACGCGAAGCAAGTTGTTGGTATTCCGAACGTATTGCGACTATCAAAACCTACTTTTCGTTATCGAAAATTATCGATACCGCGTAACTTGTCATAAATTGGTTATAATCAGTTAATTTAGACTCTGTTAGTCCCATTGCTCTGGTCAGTAACCGAACAATTTTATAAAAAACTACTTTTCGTTAACTTTCGCTATCGAAAAGTTTAATCGTAAATATCTCCTAAACGGTGCGTCGTAGCCCAAAAATAACGAAATTTTTGAAGGCTTGAACGAAGCAAGTTGTGGGTATGTGGCTTTAATTATTATAATACATACCTAGAATTAGTTTAATTTGTGAATAACGTTCAAACCTTTAAATTTACCTATAATAGACTCTCCATAAATTTATTAACCAAAAGTTACAAAAATTGTGTAACAACCAATGGCCGTTGGTTATATTCGGAACCCTTCGTATAAATCGCGTACAAACCGGATGACTGCCAAAAACTGCCAAAAAAAAAGTATCAAGACAACATAATCAATTGCAAAACGATCATTGGTAATTACAATAATCAATTATTTTAAATAGACATCTATTTTCAGTTAATAATAATTAATATTAATCCAAGTGAATATTAACATTCCAGTAGTTAATACCTAACCTAACCTAACCTAACCTAACCTAACCTAACCTAACCTAACCTAACCTAACCTAACCTAACCTAACCTAACCTAACCTAACCTAACCTAACCTAACCTAACCTAACCTAACCTAACCTAACCTAACCTAACCTAACCTAACCTAACCTAACCTAACCTAACCTAACCAAACCTAACCTAACCTAACCTAACCTAACCTAACCTAACCTAACCTAACCTAACCTAACCTAACCTAACCTAACCTAACCTAACCTAACCTAACCTAACCTAACCTAACCTAACCTAACCTAACCTAACCTAACCTAACCTAACCTAACCTAACCTAACCTAACCTAACCTAACCTAACCTAACCTAACCTAACCTAACCTAACCTAACCTAACCTAACCTAACCTAACCTAACCTAACCTAACCTAACCTAACCTAACCTAACCTAACCTAACCTAACCTAACCTAACCTAACCTAACCTAACCTAACCTAACCTAACCTAACCTAACCTAACCTAACCTAACCTAACCTAACCTAACCTAACCTAACCTAACCTAACCTAACCTAACCTAACCTAACCTAACCTAACCTAACCTAACCTAACCTAACCTAACCTAACCTAACCTAACCTAACCTAACCTAAACCTAACCTAACCTAACCTAACCTAACCTAACCTAACCTAACCTAACCTAACCTAACCTAACCTAACCTAACCTAACCTAACCTAACCTAACCTAACCTAACCTAACCTAACCTAACCTAACCTAACCTAAACCTAACCTAACCTAACCTAACCTAACCTAACCTAACCTAACCTAACCTAACCTAACCTAACCTAACCTAACCTAACCTAACCTAACCTAACCTAACTTAACCTAACCTAACCTAACCTAACCTAACCTTACCTAACCTAACCTAACCTTACCTAACCTAACCTAACCTAACCTAACCTAACTTAACCTAACCTAACCTAACCTAACCTAACCTAACCTAACCTAACCTAACCTAACCTAACCTAACCTAACCTAACCTAACCTAACCTAACCTAACCTAACCTAACCTAACCTAACCTAACCTAACCTAACCTAACCTAACCTAACCTAACCTAACCTAACCTAACCTAACCTAACCTAACCTAACCTAACCTAACCTAACCTAACCTAACCTAACCTAACCTAACCTAACCTAACCTAACCTAACCTAACCTAACCTAACCTAACCTAACCTAACCTATACAGATACAGATACAGATAAAATTATTACATAATTCGATTTCACCACTGGGTTGGTCATCGAATAGATGCTTGAATAGCGAAGTCTGGCAAAAGTTCTAGAATATTCTTTCAATAATCAGAAAAGACATAAAAAATCCTTAATCAATGGATTGTCCAACGAAAAAGTAAGCAAGTACCGATATTTAGAATAAGTTCTAGAATATTCTTTTTGGAAATTAGAAAGAATATCGAATATCAGACTTCATAACCACATTTTTCATCGAAAAGCGATCAATTAACGGAATTCGGCAAAGGTTCGAGTATATTCTATTCTGAAAATAGAAAATATATCCAAAAACCGACTTCACCATTGGTTTGGGCATCAAAAAAGTGTCCAAATAGCAGAATTCGTCAAAAGTTCTAGAATATTTTTTTGGAAAAAGGAAAAATTATTGAAAATATGGCATCACCATTAGATGGTTCATCAAAAAAGTGACCAAAAAATGAAATTCGGTAAAAGCTCTAGAATATTCTATGTGAAAATCAGATAAGATATCCAAAGCTTGATTTCACCATCGGATTAGCTAGTTAAAAAGGATCCATGTAGCGAAATTTAACGAAAGTTCGAGAATGTTCTATCTGGATATCAGCAAGGATATCGAAAAATTTACTTCACCATTTGTTTAGTCATCGAAAAACAAGTTAAATACAGGTGAAAAAATTTGACAAAAATTTCTGTTCGAAAGTTAATAAAGATGTCGAAAAACCAATATCACTATTAGAAGAATTATTGAAATAGAAGCTAAATAAAGATATTTAACAAAAGTTTTAGAATGTTCTGTAGCAAAGATAAAGAATTATTTATCATAAACTGGTCATAATTGATGAATTTAGGCTCCATTAGTCCCATTGATTTGGTCAACGATAGTATATTTTTAAAAAAATGACAAATCGGTATTTTTCGCAATCGTAAACTTTAATCGTAAATATCTCCTAAACGGTGCGTCACAGCTCAAAAATAACGAAATTTTTGAAGGCTTAAGCAAAGCAAGTTGTGGGTATTCCGAACGTATTGCGGCTATCAAAACCTACTTTTCGTTATCGAAAATTATCGATACTGGGTAACTTGTCATAAATTCGTTATAACAAGTTAATTTAGACTTTGTTAGTCCCACTGCTCTGGTTAGTAACCGAACAATTTTATAAAAAACCACTTTTCGTTAACTTTCGCTATCGAAAACTTTAAACGTAAATATCTCCTAAACGGTGCGTCGTAGCCCAAAAATAACGAAATTTTTGAAGGATTACGCGAAGCAAGTTGTTGGTATTCCGAACGTATTGCGACTATCAAAACCTACTTTTCGTTATCGAAAATTATCGATACCGCGTAACTTGTCATAAATTGGTTATAATCAGTTAATTTAGACTCTGTTAGTCCCATTGCTCTGGTCAGTAACCGAACAATTTTATAAAAAACCACTTTTCGTTAACTTTCGCTATCGAAAACTTTAAACGTAAATATCTCCTAAACGGTGCGTCGTAGCCCAAAAATAACGAAATTTTTGAAGGATTACGCGAAGCAAGTTGTTGGTATTCTGAACGTATTGCGACTATCAAAACCTACTTTTCGTTATCGAAAATTATCGATACCGCGTAACTTGTCATAAATTGGTTATAATCAGTTAATTTAGACTCTGTTAGTCCCATTGCTCTGGTCAGTAACCGAACAATTTTATAAAAAACCACTTTTCGTTAACTTTCGCTATCGAAAACTTTAAACGTAAATATCTCCTAAACGGTGCGTCGTAGCCCAAAAATAACGAAATTTTTGAAGGATTACGCGAAGCAAGTTGTTGGTATTCCGAACGTATTGCGACTATCAAAACCTACTTTTCGTTATCGAAAATTATCGATACCGCGTAACTTGTCATAAATTGATTATAATCAGTTAATTTAGACTCTGTTAGTCCCATTGCTCTGGTCAGTAACCGAACAATTTTATTAAAAACTACTTTTCGTTAACTTTCGCTATCGAAAAGTTTAATCGTAAATATCTCCTAAACGGTGCGTCGTAGCCCAAAAATAACGAAATTTTTGAAGGCTTAAGCGAAGCAAGTTGTGGGTATGTGGCTTTAATTATTATAATACATACCTAGAATTAGTTTAATTTGTGAATAACGTTCAAACCTTTAAATTTACCTATAATAGACTCCCCATAAATTTATTAACCAAAAGTTACAAAAATTGTGTAACAACCAATGGCCGTTGGTTATATTCGGAACCCTTCGTATAAATCGCGTACAAACCGGATGACTGCCAAAAACTGCCAAAAAAAAGTATCAAGACAACATAATCAATTGCAAAACGATCATTGGTAATTACAATAATCAATTATTTTAAATAGACATTTATTTTCAGTTAATAAAAATTAATATTAATCCAGTGAATATTAACATTCCAGTAGTTAATACCTAACCTAACCTAACCTAACCTAACCTAACCTAACCTACCTAACCTAACCTAACCGAACCTAACCTAACCTACCTAACCGTAACCTAACCTAACCTAACCTAACCTAACCTAACCTAACCTAACCTAACCTAACCTAACCTAACCTAACCTACCTAACCTAACCTAACCTAACCTAACCTAACCTAACCTAACCTAACCTAACCTAACCTAACCTAACCTAACCTAACCTAACCTAACCTAACCTAACCTAACCTAACCTAACCTAACCTAACCTAACCTAACCTAACTAACCTAACCTAACCTAACCTAACCTAACCTAACCTAACCTAACCTAACCTAACCTAACCTAACCTAACCTAACCTAACCTAACCTAACCTAACCTAACCTAACCTAACCTAACCTAACCTAACCTAACCTAACCTAACCTAACCTAACCTAACCTAACCTAACCTAACCTAACCTAACCTAACCTAACCTAACCTAACCTAACCTAACCTAACCTAACCTAACCTAACCTAACCTAACCTAACCTAACCTAACCTAACCTAACCTAACCTAACCTAACCTAACCTAACCTAACCTAACCTAACCTAACCTAACCTAACCTAACCTAACCTAACCTAACCTAACCTAACCTAACCTAACCTAACCTAACCTAACCTAACCTAACCTAACCTAACCTAACCTAACCTAACCTAACCTAACCTAACCTAACCTAACCTAACCTAACCTAACCTAACCTAACCTAACCTAACCTAACCTAACCTAACCTAACCTAACCTAACCTAACCTAACCTAACCTAACCTAACCTAACCTAACCTAACCTAACCTAACCTAACCTAACCTAACCTAACCTAACCTAACCTACCTAACCTAACCTAACCTAACCTAACCTAACCTAACCTAACCTAACCTAACCTAACCTAACCTAACCTAACCTAACCTAACCTAACCTAACCTAACCTAACCTAACCTAACCTAACCTAACCTAACCTAACCTAACCTAACCTAACCTAACCTAACCTAACCTAACCTAACCTAACCTAACCTAACTAACCTAACCTAACCTAACCTAACCTAACCTAACCTAACCTAACCTAACCTAACCTAACCTAACCTAACCTAACCTAACCTAACCTAACCTAACCTAACCTAACCTAACCTAACCTAACCTAACCTAACCTAACCTAACCTAACCTAACCTAACCTAACCTAACCTAACCTAACCTAACCTAACCTAACCTAACCTAACCTAACCTAACCTAACCTAACCTAACCTAACCTAACCTAACCTAACCTAACCTAACTAACCTAACCTAACCTAACCTAACCTAACCTAACCTAACCTAACCTAACCTAACCTAACCTAACCTAACCTAACCTAACCTAACCTAACCTAACCTAACCTAACCTAACCTAACCTAACCTAACCTAACCTAACCTAACCTACCCTAACCTAACCTAACCTAACCTAACTTAACCTAACCTAACCTAACCTAACCTAACCTAACCTAACCTAACCTAACCTAACCTAACCTAACCTTACCTAACCTAACCTAACCTAACCTAACCTAACCTAACCTATACAGATACAGATACAGATAAAATTATTACATAATTCGATTTCACTACTGGGTTGGTCATCGAATAGATGCTTGAATAGCGAAGTCTGGCAAAAGTTCTAGAATATTCTTTCAATAATCAGAAAAGACATAAATAATCCTTAATCAATGGATTGTCCAACGAAAAAGTAAGCAAGTACCGATATTTAGAATAAGTTCTAGAATATTCTTTTTGGAAATTAGAAAGAATATCGAATATCAGACTTCATAACCACATTTTTCATCGAAAAGCGATCAATTAACGAAATTCGGCAAAGGTTCGAGAATATTCTATTCTGAAAATAGAAAATATATCCAAAAACCGACTTCACCATTGGTTTGGGCATCAAAAAAGTGTCCAAATAGCAGAATTCGTCAAAAGTTCTAGAATATTTTTTTGGAAAAAGGAAAAATTATTGAAAATATGGCATCACTATTAGATGGTTCATCAAAAAAGTGACCAAAAAATGAAATTCGGTAAAAGCTCTAGAATATTCTATGTGAAAATCAGATAAGATATCCAAAGCTTGATTTCACCATCGGATTAGCTAGTTAAAAAGGATCCATGTAGCGAAATTTAACGAAAGTTCGAGAATGTTCTATCTGGATATCAGCAAGGATATCGAAAAATTTACTTCACCATTTGTTTAGTCATCGAAAAACAAGTTAAATACAGGTGAAAAAATTTGACAAAAATTTCTGTTCGAAAGTTAATAAAGATGTCGAAAAACCAATATCACTATTAGAAGAATTATTGAAATAGAAGCTAAATAAAGATATTTAACAAAAGTTTTAGAATGTTCTGTAGCAAAGATAAAGAATTATTTATCATAAACTGGTCATAACTGATGAATTTAGGCTCCATTAGTCCCATTGATTTGGTCAACGATAGTATATTTTTAAAAAAATGACAAATCGGTATTTTTCGCAATCGTAAACTTTAATCGTAAATATCTCCTAAACGGTGCGTCACAGCTCAAAAATAACGAAATTTTTTAAGGCTTAAGCAAAGCAAGTTGTGGGCATTCCGAACGTATTGCGGCTATCAAAACCTACTTTTCGTTATCGAAAATTATCGATACTGGGTAACTTGTCATAAATTGGTTATAACTAGTTAATTTAGACTCTGTTAGTCCCATTGCTCTGGTCAGTAACCGAACAATTTTATAAAAAACTACTTTTCATTAACTTTCGCTATCGAAAAGTTTAATCGTAAATATCTCCTAAACGGTGCGTCGTAGCCCAAAAATAACGAAATTTTTGAAGGCTTTAGCGGAGCAAGTTGTGGGTATGTGGCTTTAAGTATTATAATACATACCTAGAATTAGTTTAATTTGTGAATAACGTTCAAATCTTTAAATTTACCTATAATAGACTCCCCATAAATTTAGTAACCAAAAGTTACAAAAATTGTGTAACAACCAATGGCCGTTGGTTATATTCGGAACCCTTCGTATAAATCGCGTACAAACCGGATGACTGCCAAAAACTGCCAAAAAAAAAGTATCAAGACAACATAATCAATTGCAAAACGATCATTGGTAATTACAATAATCAATTATTTTAAATAGACATTTATTTTCAGTTAATAATAATTAATATTAATCCAAGTGAATATTAACATTCCAGTAGTTAATACCTAACCTAACCTAACCTAACCTAACCTAACCTAACCTAACCTAACCTAACCTAACCTAACCTAGCCTAACCTAACCTAACCTAATCTAACCTAACCTAACCTAACCTAACCTAACCTAACCTAACCTAACCTAACCTAACCTAACCTAACCTAACCTAACCTAACCTAACCTAACCTAACCTAACCTAACCTAACCTAACCTAACCTAACCTAACCTAACCTAACCTAACCTAACCTAACCTAACCTATACAGATACAGATACAGATAAAATTATTACATAATTCGATTTCACCACTGGGTTGGTCATCGAATAGATGCTTGAATAGCGAAGTCTGGCAAAAGTTCTAGAATATTCTTTCGATAATCAGAAAAGACATAAAAAATCCTTAATCAATGGATTGTCCAACGAAAAAGTAAGCAAGTACCGATATTTAGAATAAGTTCTAGAATATTCTTTTTGGAAATTAGAAAGAATATCGAATATCAGACTTCATAACCACATTTTTCATCGAAAAGCGATCAATTAACGGAATTCGGCAAAGGTTCGAGAATATTCTATTCTGAAAATAGAAAATATATCCAAAAACCGACTTCACCATTGGTTTGGGCATCAAAAAAGTGTCCAAATAGCAGAATTCGTCAAAAGTTCTAGAATATTTTTTTGGAAAAAGGAAAAATTATTGAAAATATGGCATCACCATTAGATGGTTCATCAAAAAAGTGACCAAAAAATGAAATTCGGTAAAAGCTCTAGAATATTCTATGTGAAAATCAGATAAGATATCCAAAGCTTGATTTCACAATCGGATTAGCTAGTTAAAAAGGATCCATGTAGCGAAATTTAACGAAAGTTCGAGAATGTTCTATCTGGATATCAGCAAGGATATCGAAAAATTTACTTCACCATTTGTTTAGTCATCGAAAAACAAGTTAAATACAGGTGAAAAAATTTGACAAAAATTTCTGTTCGAAAGTTAATAAAGATGTCGAAAAACCAATATCACTATTAGAAGAATTATTGAAATAGAAGCTAAATAAAGATATTTAACAAAAGTTTTAGAATGTTCTGTAGCAAAGATAAAGAATTATTTATCATAAACTGGTCATAATTGATGAATTTAGGCCCCATTAGTCCCATTGATTTGGTCAACGATAGTATATTTTTAAAAAAATGACAAATCGGTATTTTTCGCAATCGTAAACTTTAATCGTAAATATCTCCTAAACGGTGCGTCACAGCTCAAAAATAACGAAATTTTTGAAGGCTTAAGCAAAGCAAGTTGTGGGTATTCCGAACGTATTGCGGCTATCAAAACCTACTTTTCGTTATCGAAAATTATCGATACCGCGTAACTTGTCATAAATTGGTTATAATCAGTTAATTTAGACTCTGTTAGTCCCATTGCTCTGGTCAGTAACCGAACAATTTTATAAAAAACCACTTTTCGTTAACTTTCGCTATCGAAAACTTTAAACGTAAATATCTCCTAAACGGTGCGTCGTAGCCCAAAAATAACGAAATTTTTGAAGGATTACGCGAAGCAAGTTGTTGGTATTCCGAACGTATTGCGACTATCAAAACCTACTTTTCGTTATCGAAAATTATCGATACCGCGTAACTTGTCATAAATTGGTTATAATCAGTTAATTTAGACTCTGTTAGTCCCATTGCTCTGGTCAGTAACCGAACAATTTTATAAAAAAACCACTTTTCGTTAACTTTCGCTATCGAAAACTTTAAACGTAAATATCTCCTAAACGGTGCGTCGTAGCCCAAAAATAACGAAATTTTTGAAAGATTATGCGAAGCAAGTTGTTGGTATTCCGAACGTATTGCGACTATCAAAACCTACTTTTCGTTATCGAAAATTATCGATACCGCGTAACTTGTCATAAATTGGTTATAATCAGTTAATTTAGACTCTGTTAGTCCCATTGCTCTGGTCAGTAACCGAACAATTTTATAAAAAACTACTTTTCGTTAACTTTCGCTATCGAAAAGTTTAATCGTAAATATCTCCTAAACGGTGCGTCGTAGCCCAAAAATAACGAAATTTTTGAAGGCTTTAGCGGAGCAAGTTGTGGGTATGTGGCTTTAAGTATTATAATACATACCTAGAATTAGTTTAATTTGTGAATAACGTTCAAACCTTTAAATTTACCTATAATAGACTCCCCATAAATTTAGTAACCAAAAGTTACAAAAATTGTGTAACAACCAATGGCCGTTGGTTATATTCGGAACCCTTCGTATAAATCGCGTACAAACCGGATGACTGCCAAAAACTGCCAAAAAAAAAGTATCAAGACAACATAATCAATTGCAAAACGATCATTGGTAATTACAATAATCAATTATTTTAAATAGACATTTATTTTCAGTTAATAATAATTAATATTAATCCAAGTGAATATTAACATTCCAGTAGTTAATACCTAACCTAACCTAACCTAACCTAACCTAACCTAACCTAACCTAACCTAACCTAACCTAACCTAACCTAGCCTAACCTAACCTAACCTAATCTAACCTAACCTAACCTAACCTAACCTAACCTAACCTAACCTAACCTAACCTAACCTAACCTAACCTAACCTAACCTAACCTAACCTAACCTAACCTAACCTAACCTAACCTAACCTAACCTAACCTAACCTAACCTAACCTAACCTAACCTAACCTAACCTATACAGATACAGATACAGATAAAATTATTACATAATTCGATTTCACCACTGGGTTGGTCATCGAATAGATGCTTGAATAGCGAAGTCTGGCAAAAGTTCTAGAATATTCTTTCGATAATCAGAAAAGACATAAAAAATCCTTAATCAATGGATTGTCCAACGAAAAAGTAAGCAAGTACCGATATTTAGAATAAGTTCTAGAATATTCTTTTTGGAAATTAGAAAGAATATCGAATATGAGACTTCATAACCACATTTTTCATCGAAAAGCGATCAATTAACGGAATTCGGCAAAGGTTCGAGAATATTCTATTCTGAAAATAGAAAATATATCCAAAAACCGACTTCACCATTGGTTTGGGCATCAAAAAAGTGTCCAAATAGCAGAATTCGTCAAAAGTTCTAGAATATTTTTTTGGAAAAAGGAAAAATTATTGAAAATATGGCATCACCATTAGATGGTTCATCAAAAAAGTGACCAAAAAATGAAATTCGGTAAAAGCTCTAGAATATTCTATGTGAAAATCAGATAAGATATCCAAAGCTTGATTTCACCATCGGATTAGCTAGTTAAAAAGGATCCATGTAGCGAAATTTAACGAAAGTTCGAGAATGTTCTATCTGGATATCAGCAAGGATATCGAAAAATTTACTTCACCATTTGTTTAGTCATCGAAAAACAAGTTAAATACAGGTGCAAAAATTTGACAAAAATTTCTGTTCGAAAGTTAATAAAGATGTCGAAAAACCAATATCACTATTAGAAGAATTATTGAAATAGAAGCTAAATAAAGATATTTAACAAAAGTTTTAGAATGTTCTGTAGCAAAGATAAAGAATTATTTATCATAAACTGGTCATAATTGATGAATTTAGGCTCCATTAGTCCCATTGATTTGGTCAACGATAGTATATTTTTAAAAAAATGACAAATCGATATTTTTCGCAATCGTAAACTTTAATCGTAAATATCTCCTAAACGGTGCGTCACAGCTCAAAAATAACGAAATTTTTGAAGGCTTAAGCAAAGCAAGTTGTGGGTATTCCGAACGTATTGCGGCTATCAAAACCTACTTTTCGTTATCGAAAATTATCGATACTGGGTAACTTGTCATAAATTCGTTATAACAAGTTAATTTAGACTTTGTTAGTCCCACTGCTCTGGTTAGTAACCGAACAATTTTATAAAAAACCACTTTTCGTTAACTTTCGCTATCGAAAACTTTAAACGTAAATATCTCCTAAACGGTGCGTCGTAGCCCAAAAATAACGAAATTTTTGAAGGATTACGCGAAGCAAGTTGTTGGTATTCCGAACGTATTGCGACTATCAAAACCTACTTTTCGTTATCGAAAATTATCGATACCGCGTAACTTGTCATAAATTGGTTATAATCAGTTAATTTAGACTCTGTTAGTCCCATTGCTCTGGTCAGTAACCGAACAATTTTATAAAAAACCACTTTTCGTTAACTTTCGCTATCGAAAACTTTAAACGTAAATATCTCCTAAACGGTGCGTCGTAGCCCAAAATAAACGAAATTTTTGAAGGATTACGCGAAGCAAGTTGTTGGTATTCTGAACGTATTGCGACTATCAAAACCTACTTTTCGTTATCGAAAATTATCGATACCGCGTAACTTGTCATAAATTGGTTATAATCAGTTAATTTAGACTCTGTTAGTCCCATTGCTCTGGTCAGTAACCGAACAATTTTATAAAAAACCACTTTTCGTTAACTTTCGCTATCGAAAACTTTAAACGTAAATATCTCCTAAACGGTGCGTCGTAGCCCAAAAATAACGAAATTTTTGAAGGATTACGCGAAGCAAGTTGTTGGTATTCCGAACGTATTGCGACTATCAAAACCTACTTTTCGTTATCGAAAATTATCGATACCGCGTAACTTGTCATAAATTGATTATAATCAGTTAATTTAGACTCTGTTAGTCCCATTGCTCTGGTCA
This sequence comes from Brachynemurus nebulosus, assembly GCA_035578155.1. Classification (NCBI taxonomy): domain Eukaryota; kingdom Metazoa; phylum Arthropoda; class Insecta; order Neuroptera; family Myrmeleontidae; genus Brachynemurus; species Brachynemurus nebulosus. The sequence continues at coordinate 6,157,967 of JAPWDM010000001.1, read as the reverse complement.
GTAACCGAACAATTTTATAAAAAACTACTTTTCGTTAACTTTCGCTATCGAAAAGTTTAATCGTAAATATCTCCTAAACGGTGCGTCGTAGCCCAAAAATAACGAAATTTTTGAAGGCTTAAGCGAAGCAAGTTGTGGGTATGTGGCTTTAATTATTATAATACATACCTAGAATTAGTTTAATTTGTGAATAACGTTCAAACCTTTAAATTTACCTATAATAGACTCCCCATAAATTTATTAACCAAAAGTTACAAAAATTGTGTAACAACCAATGGCCGTTGGTTATATTCGGAACCCTTCGTATAAATCGCGTACAAACCGGATGACTGCCAAAAACTGCCAAAAAAAAAGTATCAAGACAACATAATCAATTGCAAAACGATCATTGGTAATTACAATAATCAATTATTTTAAATAGACATTTATTTTCAGTTAATAAAAATTAATATTAATCCAAGTGAATATTAACATTCCAGTAGTTAATACCTAACCTAACCTAACCTAACCTAACCTAACCTAACCTAACCTAACCTAACCTAACCCAACCTAACCTAACCTAACCTAACCTAACCTAACCTAACCTAACCTAACCTAACCTAACCTAACCTAACCTAACCTAACCTAACCTAACCTAACCTAACCTTTTTTTTTTTTTTTTTTTTTTATTTGAGGAGGGGAAACTTTTTATAAGCTGCAGAAGTGTGGGATTCCCAGTCGGGGCGTGCAATGACCAGTGTACCCACTAAAACCCCCCCTCTCTTCTTGAGCCACCATTCCGGAACCGCGATCGCATTACTTCAGAATGGGGCATGTGTCCGGGTTACACAACATCTTAGTCTTCAGTTCTTCGTTCTACCAATTCCTTATACTTTATCACGTGGATAATAAATTTATGTATTTTATTCCACCTCTCCTGGGATGAAATCATCACGCTAACCATAGTTTCCGGTGTTAGCGTCCTCCCAATATCATCGTAGAGCACACGTCTCTTGCCATTCCAATGTCGGCATTCAAACACAGTGTGTTCTGGCGAGTCTCTATGTCCGCAGAACATACAAACATCCGTATCAACCCTCTTCATCCTCTTCAAGTAGTTGTTGAAACAGCCGTGTCCTGTGAGCACCTGGGTGAGATAATATTCCACCTCGCCGTGGGGTCTGTAATACCATTCCACGACATCCGGTATAACCCTCCGCGTCCAGTTATCAGTGTCACTGCTGCTCCATCTTTCCTGCCATCTATCTATAGTCTTGCGCCGTTCAGCTTCTTTCGTCTGACCATCTTCCCGGCACTTGCGAACTCTCTCCTCACTGAGTAGATTTATCGGGATAACTCTGGCCACCACCGCTACTGTGCTTGTAGCCACCGTCCTATAAGCTCTATTTATTCTAATGGCTACTTTCCTCCTCAGACCCTCAACCAATTTCGCGTATTTTTCCTGTTGTAAGGCCGTATGCCATACCGTCACACCGTACAAGAGCGTAGAGTCCACAACTCCCGCCAACACCCTTCTTCTATTTTCCCCTGGCCCACCGAAACGTGGCATAATTCTGTTAATCGCCGTTAATGTCTTTTCGGCCTTCGCTACTGCCTCTTGTACATGTGCACCAAAACTCAGGTGCGGATCTAGCACTATGCCCAGGTACTTGACATACTTCTTCAGCTTTATGATAGTGCCCTCCAACAGGATATGCATACTTTCTTCGTGGAATTTTTTTCTGCCAGACAGCATCATGGCTTCGGTCTTTTCTGGCGCAAGCTTCAGTCTTCTACCCTTCATCCACTGGCTTATGTCAGCTAGTGCGGTGTTGGCAACCAAAGATAACCGTTCTTCATCTTTAGCTGTAATCACGAGGGCAAGGTCATCGGCATATGCCACAGTTATTACCCCAGCTGGCATGGGAAGTTTCAGCACACCATCATAGAGTATGTTCCATAGTAGAGGCCCCAGAACACTGCCCTGTGGGACGCCACAACTGATTGGTATTTCCGGCAAACCATCCACTACGATAGATCTGTTCTCTAGATAGCTCATAATGAGTCGCAAAAGATACGGAGCTATCTGTCTTCGCCTCAGTTCCTCTATTATAGCGCTCCATGATGCAGAATTGAATGCATTTTTTACGTCTATTGTGATCAAAATAGTTAAACCCCTAGTTTTCAATGTCTTAGTCTTCTCTTGGTTAGCTACTTCACTGATAAGCTTTATCGCATCCAAAGTTGATCTTCCAGCCCTAAAACCAAACTGGTTTTTGGATAACCCTTCCCCGTTTTCGATTTCAATATTAAGGCGCGCCGCTATGACTTGTTCAACAAGTTTACCCATTGTATCGAGAAGGCATAACGGTCTGAAGGCTGTTGGGACCATCCCTTCTTTTCCCGGTTTTCTCAGGACCACCAATCTAGCCTGCTTCCAAATTGTTGGAAAAATACCATTCGCCATTATATAATTGATTATGCTCATGATCTTATTTGGAGCCAGTGTTGCCGCCATTTTAACTATCTGGCCTGGTATCCCATCCGGTCCTGGTGCTTTTCCTATTTTAATTCTTCCAGCTGCCTTGCTCAGTTCTTCCCTTTTAATCTCTGGTACTTTATCAGCATCCGGGGCTATCCATTCCCTGATTGGTCGTTCTGGGAACAGCGCCTGTATTACTTCTTTGAGCTGTGACGTTTTAAGATTAGTCTGCGGTAGGTTACGCACCTTTTTCATCACTATTTTGTACCCCTGACCCCAGACATCAAATTCCAATTCCTCGCATATTTCCCGCCACATATTTTCCTTGGTCTTAAATATGGCTTTACTTAACTCTCGTTTGGCAGCTTTATAGTTTCTTAAAGCTTGCTCTAGCTCGTCCGTGTTGGGTTTTCTTTTAGCCAATCTAGTTCTCTCGCGCCTACGTCGATTGCACGTTCTCCTCAGTTCTGCTATTTCATCCGTCCACCAAAACACTCCCTTTCTGCCTCTGCTATGCAATACTTTTTTCTTCATGGTTTTATCACATATCGCAAAAAGTGCTTCAGCTAATTGTTGTGGTGTCTGGACTTGTGTGTCATTGTCTAGTACTCGCAACAGTTCAGCGCATGTCTCTTTCTTTATAGTGTTTAGTCTCCAGCCCTTTTTTATATCCGTCGGGAATGCTTTAACAGCTCTGGTTTTGAGCACGTGGTATTTAAAGAAGAGGTATCTGTGATCGCTTAGGGTTTCTGAGTCCAGGATCTGCCAGTCATGTATATTTTTGCTATAATTTCCAGTGGCCAGGGTAACGTCAATAAAGGAGAATCTTGTTCCCGTATCGAAAGTAGGCTTTTCTCCTTTGTTGATAATCACGAGATTACTTCTGGCTATTAGTTCCGCTAGCAACTGTCCTCTGCGGTCTCTCTGCACGCCTCCCCACTCAGGCGATTTGGCATTGAAATCTCCCATTATAAGCAGCTCAGTGTTCGTGCTGTCTATCTCCTTCTCCAGCTCTTCGAGAAAGTCTTCATAATCGTTCATAGTGCAGTTTGGGGAGATATAGCAGCTAAATATGGTGACACCAGCTATACGTACCCATACAAAGCCCTGCTTTTGTCCATATTCTTCAACTGTTTGTTCAGGGTTTGTTCTTACCCAGATTGCCGCATCTCCATAGACATCTTGGTACCACCCTTGTCTGTCACTGATAGCTGTCCGATTCGGCTCGCTAATAGCAATGATATCCGTCAATATATTAGCTGCTGTTGCCAGCATGAGCTCATGTGCCGCCCTGCTTCTATTTAAGTTCACCTGTAGAAAGCGAAGCGCTGTACCCTCTCCATCGGTAGGGTCGCAGGACATATTAGTTATATTAGTTGTATTAGCTATATTGGTTATTTTGATCGATCTCCACTATATCTATATCTCTCGCCGATCTTACACTACTACGTCTCCTTTTCTTGTCGATCTGGTTTCTAATAATTTCTCGATATCCAGGGCATCTAGTGCTGTCCATCCTATGTCCGGGTTTTTCACACTCAGGACAGTATGGCTCGCTGTCACATTCTTTGGCTTTATGTCCCTCCTTCCAACAGTTGATACACTTAAACTCTTCTGTTTCAGCCCTACACTCTTTAGATATATGACCTATCTTCTGGCACTTGAAACATCTAGGGATTCTAACCCGTTCTCTGACTCTGCACTCCACCATACCAATTTTAATTCTCTCCTTCTTTAGGATTTCCACTGCTGCCTGTCTATCAAGAAATATAGTGGCGTTCTGGTTTTCTCTAAAGGCCGGTCTGAGGTCTTTAACTTCCACGCTACTTCTCAGCTTCTCAGGAATTATACTCGTTATTGCCTCCTTGATTTCATCTGTGGTCGTGATAGCATCAATGTCTGAGATATAGACCATTGCTCTTTGGTCCTTAACAATGATCTTTTCACTCCCAACTGCGTCAGCAATAGTATTCCTGAGCGCTTCTGTCTTCCCACTTTCCTTTTTCACTACCAAAAGTAGGTCACCCCCTCGTGTTTTCCTGGCCGCTTGAATAATCGCATCCTGTTTGCTTTGCTTAATGCATCCTTTGACCTTTCCAAGCATTTCAGCGTAACTCACCTCTCCAGTACTGATTAAAATAGCGTCAGTATCTCGAGTTCGCCTGTCTGTGAATTTCGTCGATATTCGCGTCTCTGGTAGCTTGGATCCCCTTCTTATTGCTTCTCTACTATCCATTACGTTTGGGACATGTGTGGCAACTTTAATGCCGGCTTTTCCAAAGATATATTCAATCATCTTTTGGTACCTTGTCATATCCACCTCATCCGGTTTGGCGATCGCGATCTGAGTACGCTTAGCCTCTATCATCATCTCCTTTAATTCAACCAGAGTGTCATATCTATCCCTCTCTGTCTCAGCTGCCAGTCCACATATAACCCGAGTAAGTTTCTCACCGTCTTTCTTCTTACGGTTTACAATAGTTATTGTTTCCAATTGGCGTACTCGGTCTTGCTCGTCCCGGTCAAGCAATTCTGGGTATCTATCTTTAAAGATTTTCCTAATACCATTCTCCATACCAACATCCTTTTTATCGTACCATACAGCTAAATCCCACTCTTTTGGGCGCAGGAGGGGGTTGCCTTGTGTCACCACCGCATGTTTGAACATTTCCACTGGCCATTCCCACTTTGCTAATTCGAGGTACCCTTCGTAGCCGCCATCCGTTGCCAGTCTTCGATGGAGTTCCTCTTTAGTAGGATTCAATGGGGTTTCCTCATACTGTGGTTGGGTATCAGTTTGTGTGCCCATATCCACACTAATTTTCCCTTCTTCTTGGGCTTGCTCTGCATCCAGTTTCTTTGCCAGGAAAACGAGGTCCTCTATTATGGTCTTTAATACCGATGTAGTGTTGGGTGCTATGTGTCTCTTTAACTCTTCCACTTTATGCTCCATTTCTATCAGGAGATCTCGCGGAACCTTCACCTTGCGTCTGGTTTCCTTTCTTTTACCTCTACCGTCAGGAGATAAGGCCTTTTCATTGCTGGCTTTCCTTTTTTTAGACGGGTTTGCTGTATCATCAGGATTTATCTCTCCTTCCCTTGACATAGTCGCTTTACTCGTCGCAACTTCTTGAGTGTTTTTAGATTTTTCGTCTCCTTTCGCATTTTGGGATGGTGACAAGAAGTTTGAGATCCAGTCACCATACTCGTCTTTTTTTGTACGGTCAATAATACCTACTTGCAAAGAGTTTGACCGTTCTCTTGGCGGTGTTCTCTGTGTACATCTGCTCCTACTAAACGGGTTGGAAGTGTCCGTCGTTCTTCCACCCTCTGTCGCTGCTGCTTCATCGCTATGTTGCCCCCCCCGTATTCCGTGGGGCAGCTCACCACTCGGTGAATGGTGAGACGGGATTCCCTGCTCTTTGCAGGACCCGCCCGGGGATTTGTTGCCACAACGATTCATTTTCATAAAAAATACATTTCTGCGTTTTCTGTCAGGGTATCATCCCTTAGGAGGGTTGCCTGCCAAGGCGTCGAAGCCCCCCTCTCCGTTTGGTTGTTGGTCCGCGGGAAGTATTTGATTTCCTTCCTACCACCCATATCTGGGAAGCATTCCCCGATCCGCCACCTGGGGACGCGCTCCGTAGGGGTTTCAACCTCCCCCCGGAGAACCTAACCTAACCTAACCTAACCTAACCTAACCTAACCTAACCTAACCTAACCTAACCTAACCTAACCTAACCTAACCTAACCTAACCTAACCTAACCTAACCTAACCTAACCTAACCTAACCTAACCTAACCTAACCTAACCTAACCTAACCTAACCTAACCTAACCTAACCTAACCTAACCTAACCTAACCTAACCTAACCTAACCTAACCTAACCTAACCTAACCTAACCTAACCTAACCTAACCTAACCTAACCTAACCTAACCTAACCTAACCTAACCTAACCTAACCTAACCTAACCTAACCTAACCTAACCTAACCTAACCTAACCTAACCTAACCTAACCTAACCTAACCTAACCTAACCTAACCTAACCTAACCTAACCTAACCTAACCTAACCTAACCTAACCTAACCTAACCTAACCTAACCTAACCTAACCTAACCTAACCTAACCTAACCTAACCTAACCTAACCTAACCTAACCTAACCTAACCTAACCTAACCTAACCTAACCTAACCTAACCTAACCTAACCTAACCTAACCTAACCTAACCTAACCTAACCTAACCTAACCTAACCTAACCTAACCTAACCTAACCTAACCTAACCTAACCTAACCTAACCTAACCTAACCTAACCTAACCTAACCTAACCTAACCTAACCTAACCTAACCTAACCTAACCTAACCTAACCTAACCTAACCTAACCTAACCTAACCTAACCTAACCTAACCTAACCTAACCTAACCTAACCTAACCTAACCTTACCTAACCTAACCTAACCTAACCTAACCTAACCTAACCTAACCTATACAGATACAGATACAGATAAAATTATTACATAATTCGATTTCACTACTGGGTTGGTCATCGAATAGATGCTTGAATAGCGAAGTCTGGCAAAAGTTATAAAATTATTACATAATTCGATTTCACTACTGGGTTGGTCATCGAATAGATGCTTGAATAGCGAAGTCTGGCAAAAGTTCTAGAATATTCTTTCAATAATCAGAAAAGACATAAATAATCCTTAATCAATGGATTGTCCAACGAAAAAGTAAGCAAGTACCGATATTTAGAATAAGTTCTAGAATATTCTTTTTGGAAATTAGAAAGAATATCGAATATCAGACTTCATAACCACATTTTTCATCGAAAAGCGATCAATTAACGAAATTCGGCAAAGGTTCGAGAATATTCTATTCTGAAAATAGAAAATATATCCAAAAACCGACTTCACCATTGGTTTGGGCATCAAAAAAGTGTCCAAATAGCAGAATTCGTCAAAAGTTCTAGAATATTTTTTTGGAAAAAGGAAAAATTATTGAAAATATGGCATCACTATTAGATGGTTCATCAAAAAAGTGACCAAAAAATGAAATTCGGTAAAAGCTCTAGAATATTCTATGTGAAAATCAGATAAGATATCCAAAGCTTGATTTCACCATCGGATTAGCTAGTTAAAAAGGATCCATGTAGCGAAATTTAACGAAAGTTCGAGAATGTTCTATCTGGATATCAGCAAGGATATCGAAAAATTTACTTCACCATTTGTTTAGTCATCGAAAAACAAGTTAAATACAGGTGAAAAAATTTGACAAAAATTTCTGTTCGAAAGTTAATAAAGATGTCGAAAAACCAATATCACTATTAGAAGAATTATTGAAATAGAAGCTAAATAAAGATATTTAACAAAAGTTTTAGAATGTTCTGTAGCAAAGATAAAGAATTATTTATCATAAACTGGTCATAACTGATGAATTTAGGCTCCATTAGTCCCATTGATTTGGTCAACGATAGTATATTTTTAAAAAAATGACAAATCGGTATTTTTCGCAATCGTAAACTTTAATCGTAAATATCTCCTAAACGGTGCGTCACAGCTCAAAAATAACGAAATTTTTTAAGGCTTAAGCAAAGCAAGTTGTGGGCATTCCGAACGTATTGCCGCTATCAAACCTACTTTTCGTTATCGAAAATTATCGATACTGGGTAACTTGTCATAAATTGGTTATAACTAGTTAATTTAGACTCTGTTAGTCCCACTGCTCTGGTTAGTAACCGAACAATTTTATAAAAAACCACTTTTCGTTAACTTTCGCTATCGAAAACTTTAAACGTAAATATCTCCTAAACGGTGCGTCGTAGCCCAAAAATAACGAAATTTTTGAAGGATTACGCGAAGCAAGTTGTTGGTATTCCGAACGTATTGCGACTATCAAAACCTACTTTTCGTTATCGAAAATTATCGATACCGCGTAACTTGTCATAAATTGGTTATAATCAGTTAATTTAGACTCTGTTAGTCCCATTGCTCTGGTCAGTAACCGAACAATTTTATAAAAAACTACTTTTCGTTAACTTTCGCTATCGAAAAGTTTAATCGTAAATATCTCCTAAACGGTGCGTCGTAGCCCAAAAATAACGAAATTTTTGAAGGCTTTAGCGGAGCAAGTTGTGGGTATGTGGCTTTAAGTATTATAATACATACCTAGAATTAGTTTAATTTGTGAATAACGTTCAAACCTTTAAATTTACCTATAATAGACTCCCCATAAATTTAGTAACCAAAAGTTACAAAAATTGTGTAACAACCAATGGCCGTTGGTTATATTCGGAACCCTTCGTATAAATCGCGTACAAACCGGATGACTGCCAAAAACTGCCAAAAAAAAAGTATCAAGACAACATAATCAATTGCAAAACGATCATTGGTAATTACAATAATCAATTATTTTAAATAGACATTTATTTTCAGTTAATAATAATTAATATTAATCCAAGTGAATATTAACATTCCAGTAGTTAATACCTAACCTAACCTAACCTAACCTAACCTAACCTAACCTAACCTAACCTAACCTAACCTAACCTAACCTAGCCTAACCTAACCTAACCTAATCTAACCTAACCTAACCTAACCTAACCTAACCTAACCTAACCTAACCTAACCTAACCTAACCTAACCTAACCTAACCTAACCTAACCTAACCTAACCTAACCTAACCTAACCTAACCTAACCTAACCTAACCTATACAGATACAGATACAGATAAAATTATTACATAATTCGATTTCACCACTGGGTTGGTCATCGAATAGATGCTTGAATAGCGAAGTCTGGCAAAAGTTCTAGAATATTCTTTCGATAATCAGAAAAGACATAAAAAATCCTTAATCAATGGATTGTCCAACGAAAAAGTAAGCAAGTACCGATATTTAGAATAAGTTCTAGAATATTCTTTTTGGAAATTAGAAAGAATATCGAATATCAGACTTCATAACCACATTTTTCATCGAAAAGCGATCAATTAACGGAATTCGGCAAAGGTTCGAGAATATTCTATTCTGAAAATAGAAAATATATCCAAAAACCGACTTCACCATTGGTTTGGGCATCAAAAAAGTGTCCAAATAGCAGAATTCGTCAAAAGTTCTAGAATATTTTTTTGGGAAAAAAGGAAAAATTATTGAAAATATGGCATCACCATTAGATGGTTCATCAAAAAAGTGACCAAAAATGAAATTCGGTAAAAGCTCTAGAATATTCTATGTGAAAATCAGATAAGATATCCAAAGCTTGATTTCACAATCGGAATTAGCTAGTTAAAAAGGATCCATGTAGCGAAATTTAACGAAAGTTCGAGAATGTTCTATCTGGATATCAGCAAGGATATCGAAAAATTTACTTCACCATTTGTTTAGTCATCGAAAAACAAGTTAAATACAGGTGAAAAAATTTGACAAAAATTTCTGTTCGAAAGTTAATAAAGATGTCGAAAAACCAATATCACTATTAGAAGAATTATTGAAATAGAAGCTAAATAAAGATATTTAACAAAAGTTTTAGAATGTTCTGTAGCAAAGATAAAGAATTATTTATCATAAACTGGTCATAATTGATGAATTTAGGCCCCATTAGTCCCATTGATTTGGTCAACGATAGTATATTTTTAAAAAAATGACAAATCGGTATTTTTCGCAATCGTAAACTTTAATCGTAAATATCTCCTAAACGGTGCGTCACAGCTCAAAAATAACGAAATTTTTGAAGGCTTAAGCAAAGCAAGTTGTGGGTATTCCGAACGTATTGCGGCTATCAAAACCTACTTTTCGTTATCGAAAATTATCGATACTGGGTAACTTGTCATAAATTCGTTATAACAAGTTAATTTAGACTTTGTTAGTCCCACTGCTCTGGTTAGTAACCGAACAATTTTATAAAAAACCACTTTTCGTTAACTTTCGCTATCGAAAACTTTAAACGTAAATATCTCCTAAACGGTGCGTCGTAGCCCAAAAATAACGAAATTTTTGAAGGATTACGCGAAGCAAGTTGTTGGTATTCCGAACGTATTGCGACTATCAAAACCTACTTTTCGTTATCGAAAATTATCGATACCGCGTAACTTGTCATAAATTGGTTATAATCAGTTAATTTAGACTCTGTTAGTCCCATTGCTCTGGTCAGTAACCGAACAATTTTATAAAAAACCACTTTTCGTTAACTTTCGCTATCGAAAACTTTAAACGTAAATATCTCCTAAACGGTGCGTCGTATCCCAAAAATAACGAAATTTTTTGAAGGATTACGCGAAGCAAGTTGTTGGTATTCTGAACGTATTGCGACTATCAAACCTACTTTTCGTTATCGAAAATTATCGATACCGCGTAACTTGTCATAAATTGGTTATAATCAGTTAATTTAGACTCTGTTAGTCCCATTGCTCTGGTCAGTAACCGAACAATTTTATAAAAAACCACTTTTCGTTAACTTTCGCTATCGAAAACTTTAAACGTAAATATCTCCTAAACGGTGCGTCGTAGCCCAAAAATAACGAAATTTTTGAAGGATTACGCGAAGCAAGTTGTTGGTATTCCGAACGTATTGCGACTATCAAAACCTACTTTTCGTTATCGAAAATTATCGATACCGCGTAACTTGTCATAAATTGATTATAATCAGTTAATTTAGACTCTGTTAGTCCCATTGCTCTGGTCAGTAACCGAACAATTTTATAAAAAACTACTTTTCGTTAACTTTCGCTATCGAAAAGTTTAATCGTAAATATCTCCTAAACGGTGCGTCGTAGCCCAAAAATAACGAAATTTTTGAAGGCTTAAGCGAAGCAAGTTGTGGGTATGTGGCTTTAATTATTATAATACATACCTAGAATTAGTTTAATTTGTGAATAACGTTCAAACCTTTAAATTTACCTATAATAGACTCCCCATAAATTTATTAACCAAAAGTTACAAAAATTGTGTAACAACCAATGGCCGTTGGTTATATTCGGAACCCTTCGTATAAATCGCGTACAAACCGGATGACTGCCAAAAACTGCCAAAAAAAAAGTATCAAGACAACATAATCAATTGCAAAACGATCATTGGTAATTACAATAATCAATTATTTTAAATAGACATTTATTTTCAGTTAATAAAAATTAATATTAATCCAAGTGAATATTAACATTCCAGTAGTTAATACCTAACCTAACCTAACCTAACCTAACCTAACCTAACCTAACCTAACCTAACCCAACCTAACCTAACCTAACCTAACCTAACCTAACCTAACCTAACCTAACCTAACCTAACCTAACCTAACCTAACCTAACCTAACCTAACCTAACCTAACCTAACCTAACCTAACCTAACCTAACCTAACCTAACCTAACCTAACCTAACCTAACCTAACCTAACCTAACCTAACCTAACCTAACCTAACCTAACCTAACCTAACCTAACCTAAACCTAACCTAACCTAACCTAACCTAACCTAACCTAACCTAACCTAACCTAACCTAACCTAACCTAACCTAACCTAACCTAACCTAACTAACCTAACCTAACCTAACCTAACCTAACCTAACCTAACCTAACCTAACCTAACCTAACCTAACCTAACCTAACCTAACCTAACCTAACCTAACCTAACCTAACCTAACCTAACCTAACCTAACCTAACCTAACCTAACCTAACCTAACCTAACCTAACCTACCTAACCTAACCTAACCTACCTAACCTAACCTAACCTAACCTAACCTAACCTAACCTAACCTAACCTAACCTAACCTAACCTAACCTAACCTAACCTAACCTAACCTAACCTAACCTAACCTAACCTAACCTAACCTAACCTTACCTAACCTAACCTAACCTAACCTAACCTAACCTAACCTAACCTATACAGATACAGATACAGATAAAATTATTACATAATTCGATTTCACTACTGGGTTGGTCATCGAATAGATGCTTGAATAGCGAAGTCTGGCAAAAGTTCTAGAATATTCTTTCAATAATCAGAAAAGACATAAATAATCCTTAATCAATGGATTGTCCAACGAAAAAGTAAGCAAGTACCGATATTTAGAATAAGTTCTAGAATATTCTTTTTGGAAATTAGAAAGAATATCGAATATCAGACTTCATAACCACATTTTTTCATCGAAAAGCGATCAATTAACGAAATTCGGCAAAGGTTCGAGAATATTCTATTCTGAAAATAGAAAATATATCCAAAAACCGACTTCACCATTGGTTTGGCATCAAAAAAGTGTCCAAATAGCAGAATTCGTCAAAAGTTCTAGAATATTTTTTTGGAAAAAGGAAAAATTATTGAAAATATGGCATCACCATTAGATGGTTCATCAAAAAAGTGACCAAAAAATGAAATTCGGTAAAAGCTCTAGAATATTCTATGTGAAAATCAGATAAGATATCCAAAGCTTGATTTCACAATCGGATTAGCTAGTTAAAAAGGATCCATGTAGCGAAATTTAACGAAAGTTCGAGAATGTTCTATCTGGATATCAGCAAGGATATCGAAAAATTTACTTCACCATTTGTTTAGTCATCGAAAAACAAGTTAAATACAGGTGAAAAAATTTGACAAAAATTTCTGTTCGAAAGTTAATAAAGATGTCGAAAAACCAATATCACTATTAGAAGAATTATTGAAATAGAAGCTAAATAAAGATATTTAACAAAAGTTTTAGAATGTTCTGTAGCAAAGATAAAGAATTATTTATCATAAACTGGTCATAATTGATGAATTTAGGCCCCATTAGTCCCATTGATTTGGTCAACGATAGTATATTTTTAAAAAAATGACAAATCGGTATTTTTCGCAATCGTAAACTTTAATCGTAAATATCTCCTAAACGGTGCGTCACAGCTCAAAAATAACGAAATTTTTGAAGGCTTAAGCAAAGCAAGTTGTGGGTATTCCGAACGTATTGCGGCTATCAAAACCTACTTTTCGTTATCGAAAATTATCGATACTGGGTAACTTGTCATAAATTCGTTATAACAAGTTAATTTAGACTTTGTTAGTCCCACTGCTCTGGTTAGTAACCGAACAATTTTATAAAAAACCACTTTTCGTTAACTTTCGCTATCGAAAACTTTAAACGTAAATATCTCCTAAACGGTGCGTCGTAGCCCAAAAATAACGAAATTTTTGAAGGATTACGCGAAGCAAGTTGTTGGTATTCCGAACGTATTGCGACTATCAAAACCTACTTTTCGTTATCGAAAATTATCGATACCGCGTAACTTGTCATAAATTGGTTATAATCAGTTAATTTAGACTCTGTTAGTCCCATTGCTCTGGTCAGTAACCGAACAATTTATAAAAAACCACTTTTCGTTAACTTTCGCTATCGAAAACTTTAAACGTAAATATCTCCTAAACGGTGCGTCGTATCCCAAAAATAACGAAATTTTTGAAGGATTACGCGAAGCAAGTTGTTGGTATTCTGAACGTATTGCGACTATCAAAACCTACTTTTCGTTATCGAAAATTATCGATACCGCGTAACTTGTCATAAATTGGTTATAATCAGTTAATTTAGACTCTGTTAGTCCCATTGCTCTGGTCAGTAACCGAACAATTTTATAAAAAACCACTTTTCGTTAACTTTCGCTATCGAAAACTTTAAACGTAAATATCTCCTAAACGGTGCGTCGTAGCCCAAAAATAACGAAATTTTTGAAGGATTACGCGAAGCAAGTTGTTGGTATTCCGAACGTATTGCGACTATCAAAACCTACTTTTCGTTATCGAAAATTATCGATACCGCGTAACTTGTCATAAATTGATTATAATCAGTTAATTTAGACTCTGTTAGTCCCATTGCTCTGGTCAGTAACCGAACAATTTTATAAAAAAACTACTTTTCGTTAACTTTCGCTATCGAAAAGTTTAATCGTAAATATCTCCTAAACGGTGCGTCGTAGCCCAAAAATAACGAAATTTTTGAAGGCTTAAGCGAAGCAAGTTGTGGGTATGTGGCTTTAATTATTATAATACATACCTAGAATTAGTTTAATTTGTGAATAACGTTCAAACCTTTAAATTAACCTATAATAGACTCCCCATAAATTTATTAACCAAAAGTTACAAAAATTGTGTAACAACCAATGGCCGTTGGTTATATTCGGAACCCTTCGTATAAATCGCGTACAAACCGGATGACTGCCAAAAACTGCCAAAAAAAAAGTATCAAGACAACATAATCAATTGCAAAACGATCATTGGTAATTACAATAATCAATTATTTTAAATAGACATTTATTTTCAGTTAATAAAAATTAATATTAATCCAAGTGAATATTAACATTCCAGTAGTTAATACCTAACCTAACCTAACCTAACCCTAACCTAACCTAACCTAACCTAACCCTAACCCTAACCTAACCTAACCTAACCTAACCTAACCTAACCTAACCTAACCTAACCTAACCTAACCTACCTAACCTAACCTAACCTAACCTAACCTAACCTAACCTAACCTAACCTAACCTAACCTAACCTAACCTAACCTAACCTAACCTAACCTAACCTAACCTAACCTAACCTAACCTAACCCAACCTAACCTAACCTAACCTAACCTAACCTAACCTAACCTAACCTAACCTAACCTAACCTAACCTAACCTAACCTAACCTAACCCTAACCTAACCTAACCTAACCTAACCTAACCTAACCTAACCTAACCTAACCTAACCTAACCTAACCTAACCTAACCTACCTAACCTAACCTAACCTAACCTAACCTAACCTACCTAACCTAACCTAACCTAACCTAACCTAACCTAACCTACCTAACCTAACCTAACCTAACCTAACCTAACCTAACCTAACCTAACCTAACCTAACCTAACCTAACCTAACCTAACCTAACTAACCTAACCTAACCTAACCTAACCTAACCTAACCTAACCTAACCTAACCTAACCTAACCTAACCTAACCTAACCTAACCTAACCTAACCTAACCTAACCTAACCTAACCTAACCTAACCTAACCTAACCTAACCTAACCTAACCTAACCTAACCTAACCTAACCTAACCTAACCTAACCTAACCTAACCTAACCTAACCTAACCTAACCTAACCTAACCTAACCTAACCTAACCTAACCTAACCTAACCTAACCTAACCTAACCTAACCTAACCTAACCTAACCTAACCTAACCTAACCTAACCTAACCTAACCTAACCTAACCTAACCTAACCTAACCTAACCTAACCTAACCTAACCTAACCTAACCTAACCTAACCTAACCTAACCTAACCTAACCTAACCTAAACTAACCTAACCTAACCTAACCTAACCTAACCTGACCTAACCTAACCTAACCTAACCTAACCTAACCTAACCTAACCTAACCTAACCTAACCTAACCTAACCTAACCTAACCTAACCTAACCTAACCTAACCTAACCTAACCTAACCTAACCTAACCTAACCTAACCTAACCTAACCTAACCTAACCTAACCTAACCTAACCTAACCTAACCTAACCTAACCTAACGTAACCTAACCTAACCTAATCTAACCTAACCTAACCTAACCTAACCTAACCTAACCTAACCTAACCTAACCTAACCTAACCTAACCTAACCTAACCTAACCTAACCTAACCTAACCTAACCTAACCTAACCTAACCTAACCTAACCTAACCTAACCTAATCTAACCTAACCTAACCTAACCTAACCTAACCTAACCTAACCTAACCTAACCTTACCTAACCTAACCTAACCTAACCTAACCTAACCTAACCTAACCTTTACAGATACAGATACAGATAAAATTATTACATAATTCGATTTCACTACTGGGTTGGTCATCGAATAGATGCTT
>JAPWDM010000001.1:2440738-2668671 GCA_035578155.1 Brachynemurus nebulosus | reverse complement strand
TGCAAATAGTACGATTAGTCTTTCTTTAATGAAAGTAGTAGGAATATAAGAGTTTGGAGCCCACCTTCCCACCTGCCGACTTTTTGAGTGACCTCGGCAGGAGGCAAAACTACCGAGGCGGTTCTAGAAGCCTCCGGCGGTGGGTGGAGCAACACTTGGTCTCCAACCTAACGATATCTAGTGAAATTTTTTTCTAACCTAACAGAACCCAATGGAACTTGACCTAACCTAACGAAACCTA
Source organism: Brachynemurus nebulosus (assembly GCA_035578155.1). Classification (NCBI taxonomy): domain Eukaryota; kingdom Metazoa; phylum Arthropoda; class Insecta; order Neuroptera; family Myrmeleontidae; genus Brachynemurus; species Brachynemurus nebulosus. The sequence continues at coordinate 2,668,430 of JAPWDM010000001.1, read as the reverse complement.
AGTGAACTTAGCTTAACCTAACAAAATTTTTTCTAACCTAAGAACTGAAAAATTCCCTAACAGATGGCGCAGCCACCTTCGAGCCTGTGAATTCGCTACTAGATGGCGTTGCTAGTCTGGATTCCTGTGTGTAAGTTTGAAAAATTGTCAATAGATTGTATCGAAAACCTTTTTTTTTTGATAGTTAAACTAGCCATTAAAAGATGGCCTTGCTTTCATAATTTTATAATATTTTTATCTGAAAACAGGCTTAAACTGTCAGCTGACGTCACTAAAGGTAAACTGATATCAAACAGCGAAGATTTCTCGCTAATATGCAAAAATGAATTTTATCATATGATTGTATATTTTTATCTGAAAACAGGTTTATACAGGTTTTTCTCTAAATAAAAACACATTTTTTTTTTTTTTTAATTTTTAATTTTTATTTTTTTATTAAATAAAAACACATTTTTTTTATTTTTAATTTTTTTTTAATTTTTTCTTATTTTAATAAGTTTATTTTAAAAGAAATATTTTTTTACAATAAAAATGTTTAAATGTTATTACAATAATATTTGTATATGGATATGACATTTTCCATGGCGCAAGTTGCTCCGGAATGATGACCGCATCGAGGGCTAGTGTATGTTGATGTTATGATTCTCAACTTGGGACAAATTGTTATTTCTTCAAAGTTCATAATGGGCGCTGATGGTAGCAGTCGTTTCAAATAGCGTACTTTTTCTTCTCCTTTCGTATAGATGATTCGAGTTCCGTGCAGATTGTTTATTAAAATGTACTGTAGTTCCTCGTATTCAATATGTCCGTCCATCCAGGAGAACCCATGATGATTTTTCCGCAACCAGCGAGCTGTGCGTTGATCTTTTTCACTTAATTCGCAAAACGGTATTGGTGATTTGAATACATAGTGCTGTAGTATATAATCTTCACCACAATTTTCTTCGGAAGAATCGAATTTCAACACAGCCAATTCCTTTATGTAGAATTTCCCATTTGTCGAATTTGGAAATCCTTGGAAGTCAACAATTGCTGCGTCGGTCTTCATTGTGCGTTGTCTAGAGCGAAATTGACTGGTTTATAGCTGGATTGCGATGTTTTTATACATATTTTGTAACAATATTTGTCAATGGATTATATTGAACCACACGATCATGTAGTAGAAGGCAAAATGCTGATGTATTCTCTGGCACCTCCTTCAACGTTTTAAATTCAATTCGAATATCCACTGGTCCACTTTTCAAAGTTTCGTTTTGATGAGAACAATCGATGAATATAATTGGCGCGATATTCTTGAATTGCGTTTTGCTTAAAAGCGGTTCATTCTTCTTACAATCATAATATGCTTGTTGAAATTTCGAATACATGTGATATGCTACTGCATATCTATCATTACTGAAATCCAAATTCAAATCCATGTACGGGTATTTCGCAGAATTTAAATAAACTTTGACGTCTGAAAGTTCACAGTGATCGAAAATACTGGAATCTTTATCTTTTTTATTTCGTCGATTCGTTTGTAGAGCGAATATAATGTAACGTGGTTTCTCCAATTGAGTCGATGTTTTCACCGTCCAAATGTTTTGTCTCGCTGTTGGAATCGTTGGCTGTATATGCATATCCCATGATCGAAAAGCAATTGTAATATCTCGACTATTTTCCACATACTTCAACAACTTCAGCTTCTGTTCATCTGCAACCGTAACGTGTGGAACCATCCATTGAATTTTATGTAAATGGAAAGTGACATCATCCGTTGGTGATATGACTGCATCGTGATCCGTCCGAGCTCGAGTCAGAATTAATTGATGTTTTGCATTGATGATAACTTTCTTGTAATGGTTAAGAAATCCAAACATCCGCGCCAATGGTAGACAGAAATTGAAGTAGCCTTTTTCCGTCACTTTAGTTGTTTCACCTGGACACCATCCGGCGTTGTAGAGTAGTTTGCTTTCATTTTCGTTTAATGCCAAATAATTGATTAACGTTGTTGTCGGTCCCACATACTTGCATTGGTCGATTTCCACGTCGTTCAGTTCATATCGTATTTCTTCAAACAGGTACGCCAATGAATTGTTGGATAATTCCGCTGTAGTCGATACTGTTTTATCACTCTTCAATAATTGTCCTTCCACATACAGACAACTTTCGTGCGGCAGCAGGATCAGATCTTGGTTTTGACAGCAGATTCGTATTTCGTCGCTGTTTCCAAACGCATTTAGAAATGGCGAATAGCAGTGATACTCGATGTTTGAAATGCTCTCATCGAAATCGATTCCAGTATTGATGCTTAAAATGCTGCTCATTTTCTCCTCTTCAGCTTGAAACCCAATTGTTGAAGAAATTGTTTGTTCTCTCTTGTTAATGGTGGTCGTTGTTGATTCTTCCTCGGCGATCCGTTCACCTTGGTGGCAAGTTGTAGACTGATCGGTCGCACCACATTTTCGTCTTTAAATACCAACATTTTCACGCCGGCTTCAAATGCAGCTTTACTGTTATCGTTTCGCCTCGAAAATTCACTAAATTGCCGTCTTGATCCACAATTCGTAAAACTAGAGATGTTATCCGTCTCACGGTCACCGGCATATAAATAACTGTATTCGGTGATTCGCTTATTTTATACCCAGGCTCAACTTGAATCGAAAACGAATAAATATTATGTGCTGGAACGTTGTTCAGGTAGCTGTTCGTTGTAATGTTTGTTTCAACTTGTATCAGATTCACTTTCATGATATTCGTTGGTTTATCCGAATAGTGGTAATGACCAGCTGCAAGTTTTCGCTTACTGAAGCCAAGTAGCGAGCCAATTGTTCGTTCTTGATCGAAATGAATTGTTTCCGTACATTTTATTTCACTTTTTAGCGTATTGTTATTCGCACGAAGTATAAGTTGCGGGCTATCACCCGGTTTTCTCTTCTCTAGTATCCGATCTTCTATTTGAAACTCCAAATCTTCCAGATCATAATTGCCGACAGGTATCTCGATGCATTTCACTTCATCATCACCGTAATGAAATAAGTTATTTGTTTCGTCGATATTTGGTACTGCATTGTATGTTTCAAAATTGACCAACCCGCATACACAATCACCCGGTAAATCGATGGGTGGAAAATACTCAGCTGTCAATATAGATGAATCACCACTTAACGTTAATGTTAACGACATGGTGACTAAGATACGAATGACAGAAAATTCTTGCCACGGGTATATTTAAAGTATAGATGAGAAGTGAAACAAAATTATTGAAAATAATTTGTATTCCATAAAAATTCTAGACATAAATGTCCACAGTTGTACTGTTCATAATTTTGATATCTGTTATAATTATATTTAATATTATTGCCATGTAAATATTGCACAACTTCTGCGGGTGGTGACAAATTTCCAAAACTATCAAAATATTCGACGTTCTTGTTATCTTTGGCGTACGCTACCCAATGGCTTCCTGGTCCTGATGAATTATCCAAATTGACGACTCCACACTCCTTTCGCCTTGGCCGTTTCGGTAAATCATCTCTCATGAACACGCCACGAAAATTGGATAAATATTTGTTTCCAAACTGATAAATGTCGCGATCAGTTAATGGTCGATCGGGTAGCTCGCTTAGCGGTTTTTTGATTCGATGTAAAGTCCCAAACCTCTTCTGTATGGTTTCAAATAAAGTCCAGTTCCAGATTTGGATCCAAGAGCAATTGCTTCCATCATCCTGTTATGACGTTCATTTTCATCCAATTGTTTCTTTGCTGTTTTATAAGCATTCACTGCTTTCGCAACACCAGCAGCACCTCCGGCAAGTGATCCTACAGCAGACAGGCCGGCAAAAAGTGGAACCAGGAATGGTAAAATTCCACCAGTTTTTGGAATTGGAATGATTCTCGGTGTTGTAAATTGACTGTCCTTCTTCTTCTTGAAAATATTCTTCGCAGCTTTCAGTGCAAATTTTATCGCATTCTTAATAGTTTTCGGTTTCTTTTTCTTCAATATGCTTCTCAAATCACGAATTCCGGCACCAAATATTAATTTCTGTCCTTTTTTGTTCTTCTTCTTTGAATGACCCATTCCTAGTTTTACTTTCGACTTCATCGCGTTCGTTACAGTCCAAGCAGCAGCTCGCTCGCCAAGATTTGCGTCCGACGATTTAACTCGCTCCCACGCTTTATCAGCTAGTATTAAATCAGCTTTATGTCGATCTTGAATATCTTTAAACTGTGAATAGGCGATGTCGTGTTCTTTGCATGCAGCGTCCAATTTGTTGATACCCGGATCACCTCGTAACAATCGCTGGCGCAGTCTAGTTCCAGGTCCACAATACTGATAGCCAGGTATATGAAGTTCAAATGGTAATTTGTTGATTATTCCGTTTACTATACCACAACCAGATCTTCTCACACCGCTTGTCTTCTCACGACTAACTGCTAGTTGTTTCCGCGTCAACATTTAAAAGTGAACTGAAAACAAAAGAACAGATGCTGTACTATTTATATATGTTATAAATATGCTGGAAATTTACTCAACTTTATTAGTATGAGAGATAGTGTTATCTGATCAACATCGACGACGATGTCTTCTTCATTCGTTAAACAACCGGAGACGTTACCAGTCATAAATTTCGAGTTTTTTTTGGACGAGACTAATATCAAGAAAAATGGTCCACTGTTGCCGACGAGTATTAGAGCGATCATCTGTGGTCCAAGTGGATGCGGCAAAACGTCACTTCTACTATCACTTATCCAGGATCCTAATGGTGTGGCATTTGAAAACATATACATCTATTCCAAATCATTACACCAACCGAAATATCAATATCTGAAACGAATCATTAAAGGTGTTAAAGGTTTGGGTTATTTTACATACTCTAATAACGATGACGTCATACCACCGAAAGAAGCACGACCAAATTCGCTGGTAATATTCGACGATGTATCTGCGCGGGAGAAAAAAGCCATAATAGAAGAATATTTTAGCCACTCTCGACATTACAATGATGATTGTTTCTACTTGACGCAAACGTATACAGCGGCACCCAAGCATCATGTACGGGATAATGCGAATCTTGTTGCAGTCTTCAAACAGGATGATCTCAACCTCAGACATATCTACGATGATCATATTAACTCCGACATGTCGTTCAATCAATTCAAAGAATTATGCAGAGAGTGTTGGCGTGATAACTATGGATTTTTAACTATTTGCAAAGAAGATGATATACGCAATGGAAGATACCGAAGCAAGTTTGACCACTTCTGGAAAGGATCAACATCCGAAAGCCGCTTCTAAGCTGGTTCTAAGCCGCTCCCAAGCTGGTTCTAAGCTGCTTCCAAGCTGGTTCTAAGCTGCTCCTAAGCTGCACCTAAACTGCTACCAAGCTGCTTCTATACTGATACAAACAATTTTCGAACTGGTTTCGGTAACCGGTATAGCAGTTTCGAACTGATCCGCCTAAATACGACCATATAAATACAGCAGTCGCATGCGATAGAGCTTCAGTTCTTGAGAAATCGTTCTAAGAAGCAGTCATCGAGATGGATAAAAAGACGATTAAAAGGAACATTATAAAAGCGACAAGCAATATACGTAAAAAATTTAATGCTTTACGATCTGGAAAACTGGAGTCAAATATGTTGCTGCAAAGTACACTGGAACCAGTCACTACTCCGCTTAAAGAAATAGCTACAAAGTTAAATGGTGACAAGAAGAAACATCCTATTAAAGTGGAAATAAAAGAAGAAGAAGATGCGCAAGTATCGAATGCGTTCACACCTAAAATTAAAAAGAAAAAATTGGGAAAACAAACGGCAAACTACTATACTCTACCAACAAAGGAGGAGGAAGATACTTCAATACAAGATATTCCAGAAGATGTTTTTGAAGCGTATCCAGAAGAAGAATAAAATGTATTTGAAACACCGAAATTTCTTGGATCAGCGCAAAGTGTTGCTCGAAAATTGATGCCAGCAGCTGAAGATTTAACAAAACAGTTTGGTCCAATAGCAAGAAAATACTTACAACTATACCTTCAACCCAACAGCGGAATTGATGTGGTATACGGACCATACAAAAAAGATGATGAATGGATGATTGGAAATCAGTCGTTTCAAATAGCTGGTGATGATATAATAATTGGTGATATTGTGTACGAAGGAACACCTGGATTATATGAATTGATTTTCATGAACTCGCCAAAACTTGGTTCATATCATACCAAAGATTTAAATGCGTATAAACAAATTTTAAAGCAAACAAATGCACACAGACGAAATTACAGTCCAAACCAGCAAATAAAAGGGAGCTCGAGTTATAAATACATAAACATTATTAGTCAGTTGTTCCCAATCAGCTCCGTTAAAAAACATATACCAAGAAAAATATATGATACAAGAAGTCGTGTCGGTGGTGCTCCAAAATCTGCTAGTGTCGGCGGTACTCCAAGATCGGGACATGGTTTGATGCAGTTTAATAACTTGAAAAAAGACTATATATACTGGGACAATGCAAATGAACTGGTCAGTAGACTGCGATTATTAGTGGCGTCACAAGAAGCTGGACACAGCGGTCACAATAACGAAATAATATCCATCATTGAAGAACTGAAAGAAGCAGATATCATCGAGTGAAAATGGATAAATTCGGTCGTGTGCGTAACAGAAACATAACTATTGACAAATTCGGCCGGGTGCATGATAAAAGTATTAAGAAGCAGTTGCTTAAAGACATTGGTTTGAAGATGACGCAATCGGGGAACTATGATTTTGGAAACAAACAACTATCCAATATAAAGGATCCGACTGATGATCAAGATGTGGTGAATCTGAAATTTTTAAAGAGTTTTACAACAGAGAAACTTGCTGAACTAACAGAAACAGTCGAAATCATCAAAACAAAGATTGAAAATGCTACGCACCTGCTGACCCAGGCAATGCAGCTTTCTACGCAGAATAAATTATGGATGAATCGAGAAATTTTCGCATTTAATCGTCGAATGTCGAGGACTGAAGAACGTCTTGATAAATTGCTGAAACCCGCTGAGACGCAAAATGAGCAAAGCACAAGTGGTTCGTGAACTACATAAACCAGCGCGAAAAAATTTTCCACGGAGACGTGTGATTGTGAAAGGAATTGACGATCTCTGGCAATGTGATTTAATTGAGATGGGTGCCTACGCTTCAGTGAATAAAAAATTCAATTATCTGTTGACAACAATCGACGTATTTTCAAAACATGCATGGGCGGTACCCGTTAAAAATAAAACTGGAAAAGAAGTAACAGCGGCATTTGAATCGATACTTAAACAAGGACGGAGGCCAGATAATTTGCAAACGGACGACGGCAAGGAATTTTATAATCAGCTGTTTAAAACGCTGATGGATAAATACAACATCAACCATTATTCAACATTTTCAACCAAAAAAGCGTCAGTGGTGGAGAGATTTAACAGAACGCTGAAGACTGAAATGTGGAAGAAGTTTAGTTACAATGGATCGTATCGATGGCTGGATATACTAGACGACTTAATGGACAGTTACAATTCACGGAAACATAGAACAATAAAAATGCGACCGCGTGATGTTACACCGAGCAAGGAGAAATTGCTCCTTTCAACTGTTTACAATCATATAAAAGTTGTGGATCTACCGAAATATGACGTTGGTGATGTGGTTCGCATTAGCAAGCATAAATCTCAATTCGATAAAGGATATCTACCATCATGGACGACGGAACTTTTTAAAATCAAAAAGGTACGATTAACCAATCCGGTTACGTATCTATTAGAAGATTATCATGGTAATCCGATTAAAGGTGGATTTTACCAAGAAGAATTACAAAAAGTTAAATATCCAGATGTATATTTAGTAGAAAAGGTGTTGAAAAAAAAGAAAGATAAAGTATACGTGAAGTGGCTCGGCTTTCCAAGTAGCGCCAATAGCTGGATTGATAGCAAAGACTTGATATGATATCCCCACCCACATGGAGCAGCGAATACGTATGGTGGACCGGAGCAGTTGCAGTATCCCCCACCCACATGGAGCAGCGAATACGTATGGTGGACCGGAGCAGTTGCAGTATCCCCCACCAACATGGAGTAGCGAATACGTATGGTGGACCGGAGCAGTCGCAGTATCCCCCACCAACATGGAGCAGCGAATACGCATGATGGACCGGAGCAGTTGCAGTATCCCCCACCAACATGGAGCAGTATAAAATTATGATGATGACGATGAGCCGGAGCAGTTTCATTTTTTTTGGCGAAGCAATATCCAGTGAAAACACAACAATGAGTGAAAGTCTTCAACACCTTATAATAGTGGAGGAATCCATGGCTAGAACTCGATTGCTGAAGAAGATGTTGAATAAAGCCATTCGGTTATCTGATTTGGAGATGATCCGATCCATAGCATCAAGAGATCGTGACATTTTTTTTCCTGAAAAAATAACATCAGCTATAGAATGGGGTTCGTCTGTGGAAACTTTTGATCTTCTATTCACACTTACCTTCAACGAATCTGATATTGGAGAAGACCGCCTAGATGGATTCGACACGCTGACATACTTTCTTACGTTGTGGATGCGAAAAACGATAACATATGCTCGTCCGGAACTGCTGGATCGTATATTGAAACTTGTGGAAGAACATGATATTCCTCGATTGTGCTTCAATCCAAAGAGCGTAGAAGAAGACGGTGAATTGTTGGAGTGGATCGTGCAGAACATTGAAAAAGGCACAGCCAATCAATCAGCACTCCTGGGCTGGGAAAGTGGTCCAGATACGGGCGCGTGGCCGTCGACAAACTTACAAGACTACTTAGATATATACAAAATTTTGAATACGAATTTCAATATTTAATTTTTCATGTATTTTTTTTTTTCATGATGTATTTTCTTTTTTTAATTGTTTTCTTAATTTTTTTTTCATCATGTATTTTTTATAATTTTTTATTTTTTAATTTTTTGGATTTTTTTTGTTTTTAAATTTTTTTTTTTTGTATTTTTTTTTTAAATTTTTTTCATGTATTTTTTGAAATTATAATATTTTGACATGTACATATTTTATTTTAATAAAACTAAAATTTGAATTAATAATGGCCATTATTATTTTACAAACTAATTACATAATAAGTACGAGTTATAAACTAAAACCATGGTTTTAAGAATATTTACAGAATTAACAAAGAAAATATATACAAAATGAACAAAAAAAGATATATATACAAAATTAACAAAAATATATACAATATTAACAAAAATAAAAATCGTCTATTTTGTAGTGCCCCCATGGGAGAGTTTTAAGTTTATTGTTGGGTACTATGAACCGTTTATCATCGTCATTTGATAGTGCGGCCTTATTCACTAAGTGTGTGTACAGTCGATGTTTTAAGCTGCGGAAAACACTCATTTGTTTATATAACACGGCACTTGAGTCTTTGCTCATCACACAATTTATATAGTCTTTAACGTCTATTTCGTTTTTCACCACATCTTTTTTAACACCTTTGAGTTTTTTAATTGGGGGCACATCACCGTCTTTCACTATACAGTAGGATTTAGCTTTAACACCGACAAATTGTTTAATTATTGTCCCAGAACACTCATCTTTAAATTTACCGAGCACTTTTTTATTTAATTGAGGCAGTCCATAGATGTTATCCGCGGCATAATCACTCGTATCAAAATACTCACTAATATCAGACTTAATGTCGGCGTAAAAATTGTCCGTTTCTATCCGGTATATAAAACTGTCGGTATCCATGTACAGTAAATCCACTTTGTCATCATATTTCGGTTTTATATAACCGTAGTGGAAATCGTACATTAAAGTCTTGGATAACTCGAGCACGCTAAATCCCACGTAAATCGGTTTATCATACTTCACTTTCAAACGGTCCATTTGTATAGCGACCAGATTTTCATTGATAATTGAACAACTGTGAAAGTTCGGTCTGCTTATCAAATTATTAGCACCCAACTGTTTACGAATATTCTCCCAATGAGTCACTAGTCGCACATCAACACGTTTGTCCACATTCTCCATTGTTTTCCCGAAAACACTATTATTTTTTAACTTGAAATAATCTTTTTCAAAACTATTTGCCGCCTTAGAACGGAGCTCGGTGTTTAAGTCAATGTATTTTTTTAGCCACGGAGATTGTTTAAACTGGAGTGCACGATGTATTTTCTTTAACTTTAGTCCATATTTTAAACACTGTTTCAAATTCCGATAATGGATCACATACTTCTTCTTATCGTAAACGTTGGCGACCAATTTGCTGTCTTTAGATGTGATGTATGGCGGCTTCATCTGCTCCGGACAGAATGGTAGATCTTGATGGTAATCGTGTAGTGTTTTCGGGTACTCGAGGTCGACTTCCAAAATGTATCCAACATCAGCGTCATCCGGAACCATTGGTATGTTGATATTATCCAATTCGTGTTCTGGGACCCACCGGAAATGTCTGATCGGCAAATGTTGCGACATGGCCCATCCGTACAAGTTGTTGGCGTCCAGATATTCGATGTAGGTCGACGGCTTCGTGGGGTCGTAGTCCGACATGTATTTATTATTAGCTTCGCTAAAACGACCGCAACACTGTGTTAATCCACCACGCATACCCTTTTTGATGAAGTGAATCATGTCGATGTCCGTTAGTAGCTCCAGTTCCACTTTCGTATATTTCAACATGGCGTCCCAGCTCAAGCCTGGTGCGGTGTAGTATTGGCACGGATCCAATTTGTACGTGTTCAGGCACAGGTTCCGGAAATTTTCAAAGACATCCGCCAATAGCAACACATCTGTTTTCAGATACAAGTCCGAATACTGCCCCAAATTTTGGATGTTGAATTCATTCCATACTCGCTGTGCACGCTGGTATTCTTCATCGGTAATACTGGATGACTTCAGGCTGCTATGGAATGCCGCTTTTGGTGGTAGAGCGCGTTCATTGAGTCGTTCAACACTGTTGACGTATTCGTACGGGAATACTCCTTTTTGCTTGATTAAATTGAAAAGGCGGTCTTCAGGAAATGCTCGACGAATTTCGGCGAACTGCTCCGGCTTCAAATTCTCGGCAAGTTTATCTAAACTGCTCGCCATAAACCGGAACGAATCGATAAAACGCAGCTGAATGGTTTTAATTTTGAATTTGCTGGATTCTTCATCGTCTTCATTATCTTCGTCATCCAGATCTTCCACTTCTTGATTGGCGTCGACTGGTAAATACTTCGTGAAAGAAATGTAGCGTTCTTTGTTGTTCGGAATGACATCGATTCGTTCCCTGGAGACTCCAAATTCCCGGACGATAAAGTGCGCATCATATCCAGATAAATTATGGAAAACGATCGGGATGAATTTCGGTAGTCTGTAAAGCCGATTACACTGGCTATGTGCGGCACCTCGAAATTCACCCGTTAGATGGTCATGATTCCGCACACGATCGTTGCCCAATTTTTTGCCGCATATGGAACAATCTTCGACTAATCCAAATACTAAATAGTCCAGCGCTGTTAATGGTTTCATCGGAATTTCCTTTCGTAAAATTTTATGTAGTCGTTGGGCATCTTCTTCCAATTTTTCCATAAACACTTTCACACAGTTCGGCCCGCGGTACGTTTCGAATTTATTTAATGATTCATCATACGAACACTTGATGTAATATGCGAAGCTGAATGGTTCGTGGATATGCGTGGTGTTCGTAAACGATCCGTCGGGATTCGGTACGCATGTGTCGCATGGTTTTAATATTGATTCGAAGTCCGCATAGATGGTAAACGGGACGCGCATCTGCTTGGCATAATTTTGAAATTTCAAAATGCTGCCTTCGCCAGGACTTGGTATTATAGTGCGGACTTTGTTGCAGTCTTCTTTAGCATGTTCGATAAGCCGTTCTTCTGTTTGAAAGTATTGTAGACATCCATCGCATAGCCATTTAGCGCCATTACACCTTGAAAGTTGACGTCCAACGAGCCGACTCAAGTTCTTTATCCAGCAGTAGTGACTGGTTTCGCCATTTTCAATGTACAGCAAATTCACGTGAGTGTTCCTTTTGTTTTTCGTATAGTGCAGCGGTCCAACAATACTTTTTTCTTCCAGTCCATAAACATTGACGCTGATGTTGTTGAGCGATTCAAACAATTTTATGTCTTTGATCTTCATTGGGAACTCAATATCGTCGAAATTTAAAATTGTCGAATAATGCGGATATGAAGCGACTCGATGCGGGTGATTGCGATGATCGACTGGATGTAAAGCCGATGTTATTGCCCATGCGAAGCAAGCCTGGTCTTCATTTTGAATATTAATAACCGCCTGTTTTCTCTTGATCCATGCTGGAAGCTCGATATACGATGAAGCCCGAAGTGGATTGTATTTATTAACGTTCACTTCTAAATATCGGACTTCTAGGAGCGACCAGCCACTATCTCGTTCCTGGAATTCTTCGCTCTTGCGCACTACAGTCAACGCCATATTTCGGTAAATTTCCTCCAAATTGGTAGACTCGCAAACAGTAACATTTCTGGTGTTGAACGACTTCAAATCCAGCAGTAAATTATCGTCCTTGTCGAATTTTGCATATAATCCAAATAATTCAAAATTTGTTTTAAATGACGTATGCTTCGCCAGTTCCATTCGCAGCAGCTGTAGTACATTTTCCTTAATTTCTTGTAAAAATTCTTCAATGGACTGGAAGTACTCGGAACTCTTCACCCGGTAGCTGATTATTCTGGTTTTGAACGCGCTGTTAATCGTTTCCACATTTACGTTTCCGGTACCGCGACATAATTTATTTTTGTGGGCCGCGCTGCGTAAATGCCCATTGAATGTTGAAATCGGTATATCCGCAACGCATACTTCGCAACGTCTGGTACCCCGATCCGCCTTTGGTTTTTTAGATGGACTGCCATGTTGTTCACCGGCTGCGCGCTTTTTCGAAACATGACCGCTGCTGGTTGAGGGCTGCTCATGATCAGGTTCGACGCTGGTTGCGGGTTGTCCATGTTTATTAGCCATATGCCGCTCCAGATCACCTTCAACATATTCGCCGCAGTAATCGCACAATATAGCCGTTGAATGGAATTTCTTCAGATGTTGTCGTAAATTATCCATTCTCGTAAACATGATCCCACACCGACCGCATTTTAAAGATGAGCCATTGTCGCCATGTTTCGTCTTCAAATGTCTTGTCAAAGCATCCCGACGGCTGAATCCTGCTGGGCACATTTCACACTTGAACAACGCCATTTTTCCTAAATTCACAAAAAATATTGTTTTAGTTTTAAGTTGTTGCATACAAAAAATTAGTAATAATAATTTCAAAATAGAAATTATTAAATGTTTCTTACTCACCAATATTGAAAAAAAATGTAATAAAATTTATGAAATTAAACTTTGAAATAAAAAGCTAACTTTAAAAATTCGCAAAATACGATATGATGACACGAAGCACACTGTACTTTATGAAATCAGAAGACGTAATGGTTTTAAAACCGTTTATTACGCGTATTTATATCCTATTTTCATTTATGACGTCATACAGATGTTAGCAAGTTACAACAAGCTTGATTGCACAATGTAATGCAATAATTTTACTGCATTAGCATACACAATGTATACATTTACTTGCTCAAACATGTTGAGCGGCGACGATTTCATATGTAAAAAATGTGCGGAATGTGCTGAGTAAGCTATTTTCAAGGTTAACCTTTTGCATTCTAAAAATCTTTCTTGTAGATATTATTATAACTTTTAAAAATAAAATTATATTTTCAAATATTCACAAAACATGGTTAAATTTGAGCGAAAAAAAAAATATTTTACATTTTATTCACGGAATTCTCCTAGCCCATCCTGTAAATTCTAAAAATTGTAAAAGAAAATTGTTTAAACTAGAATTATTGTAGCCTGGAGTCATTTCCACCCTTAGTTGGAATATCATTAGCTCGTGTAATATGAAATGTCGTTTTCCGACATTTTAGTGAAAATTTTTTTATAGAAAATTTTGTGACATGTTTCGGTCAATATGTTTATTATCAAAAATAATACTACCTACCAATATTCATTTTAGTGTGCACCCTAATTAAATTTTCGTAAAAATACCACTTTTTGAAAAAAAATTTGTGACATGTTTCGGTCAATATGTCGATTATCAAAAATAATACTACCTACCAATATTCATTTAGTGTGCACCCTAATTAAATTTCGTAAAAATACCACTTTTTGAAAAAAAAATTTGTGACATGTTTCGGTCAATATGTTGATTATCAAAAATAATACTACCTACCAATATTCATTTTAGTGTGCACCCTGATTAAATTTCGTAAAAATACCACTTTTTGAAAAACAATTTGTGACATGTTTCGGTCAATATGTCGATTATCAAAAATAATACTACCTACCAATATTCATTTAGTGTGCACCCTAATTAAATTTCGTAAAAATACCACTTTTTGAAAAAATTTTGTGACATGTTTCGGTCAATATGTTTATTATCAAAAATAATACTACCTACCAATATTCATTTAGTGTGTACCCTAATTAAATTTCGTAAAAATACGACTTTTTGAAAAAATTTTGTGACATGTTTCGGTCAATATGTTTATTATCAAAAATAATACTACCTACCAATATTCATTTAGTGTGTACCCTAATTAAATTTCGTAAAAATACGACTTTTTGAAAAAATTTTGTGACATGTGTCGGTCAATATGTTTATTATCAAAAATAATACTACCTACCAATATTCATTTAGTGTGTACCCTAATTAAATTTCGTAAAAATACGACTTTTTGAAAAAATTTTGTGACATGTGTCGGTCAATATGTTTATTATCATGTGATAATATCGGCTAGCAATATGAGCCCTAGTGCATAATGTAAAAATTTCCTAAAAATTTTTATTTATTCACCTATATTCTGAATAAATAATATACTTAAAGAAATCCAGAAAATTTATTAATAATAGCAAAGTATTTGCAAAGAAAAATGTTATTGAAAAAACGGCAATATCGAGCCTTTACCGCCGATTTATCGTAAGCGACACTTTTATCGTAACTGAGATTTTTATTGCATGTAACATTTTAAACCATAACGGGCCAAGCAGTGTTAACGTTCTTCTCAAAAATTCGTTAATTAACGAATTATAGCAACTGCTTAGTTTATCGTTAATACAACACATTTTCACATTTTAGCGTAACCGACAATAACCATCTTTATCGTAAGGTTAACAAAATAATAGGAATAATACGCTCAGGCGTAATAAAATTAAGACAGCAGAAATATCGCAAGCGCCATACAAATATTTAAAAAATTCTTCTCCTATAAAATTTGATATTTGTCGGTTACGCTAAAAATGGCGGTAATAGCTAAAAATTTCTAGCAAGTGTTAAAATTAATACTAAAAAGGAATTAAAGGTGTTTTTCAGCTTACCTGTAGTTTTCAAATAAAACAAAACTGTGAATAAAACAATCAAAACCGCACACACAAACAATCAAAAACTATGATTTTCTAATAAAACAAAACGAAAACAAACAAAAATCACACACAAAAAAACACAAATTTTTTCTTAATTCACTAATTTTAAATATTATAATTAAGACAAAAAACTAAATATTAATGACTAAAATATAGCTAAAAATGAAAATTAACTTTGAAAATTCACAAAAACAGTCTAAGAAATTTCGCTTTGTACACAATTCGCGCGAAAACAAACAAAAACTATGGTTTTCAAATAGAACAAAATTTTTGTTTTAAAAGTTTTCAGTTGTTCTAGTATCTAACAATACTATTACCGGAAATAAATTTTCTAATATTAATAGAATTTTCAATTGCTGAGGAAGAAGATTTTCCTATTTTTCACAAGCAAATTTTTCAATTGGTATTATACTCGTGTATAAAAATTACAACAAGTCACATGTATGTATGTACACATATGAGATTTACATATGCGATACAGCGACATGTGAAATTTTAATTCGTCAGCTGTTTTGCTGTATGCAACTGGAATTTTTGTGCTATTAAAAGGCATAGTTGGTTATAACATTATAAAATATAGAGTTTTGAAATTATTATGAAAATTAAATTTTTCGTTTTCAGGGGATATTAAATCTTTTTTTGTTTTATAATTATTCACCATAAAACTCTACAGTACCTACGATGCATATCAAATATTACTAATATGTATTATTACATATATTACTAATATGTATTATGTATGATTTATACTTAGTTCAAAATTGTGATTTAGGGACGAGACATGAACTGAAAAATCGATTTTTAAATTTTTTTATTGAACACCAAATAATGTAATATAATCTGGCATAATCAAAACTAGAATATAAATCAATGTCTAGCGATGGGTATTGAAAAAAAATCGAATTTTTGTTTTTTTTGTTTTTGTTTTTGTTTTTTTTTTTTTTTGTTTTTTTTTTTTGTTTTTGTTTTTTTTTGGTTTTTTTGTTTGTTTTTTTGGTCTTTTTTTTGTTTTTTTATAATTTTTATTAAATATATGTAAAAATTGATACAATATTGAAATTTTTAAAATCCATAGTACAATTAAATAATACATTTTGAAGAGAGTAAATTACAGAATTCGCCATTCAGCATCCTCCACGATTTCAAGAAGATCCAACGTTTTGAATTGCAATTTATGAGTTAGTCCAATGGGTCCATTATTCATAATACCCAGTTTTGGATTGCTTTGCAACCATGCCAGCATCTGCTCGTTCAAATTGTCAAATCTCGCTGGTAACGAAATGTATCCAATTTCCAATTCCAATATTGTCTTCATTTTCGATGAATCGAATTTTGACGGCAATTGACTGGCTCCCATTATTTTATATACTTTTCCAATTTCCATATCAGAAAGTTTAATCCATCGTTTAACAGCGCCAAGATGATTCAATTCATCCACAAAATTTCCAGCCATTTTTTGAATTAAGTCTCTGTTTCCAGATGAAGCACCAGCAGTAATGGATTCCATTGTTGGCAACAATTAACTCTTAACACACAACAATTGAAAATTCACAACAATAAGGTTTAATGTTTTTTTCAGTAAAGTTTCGAACAAAATTGTAACTGAAGAAATTCTGTCGCGCCCTTTTATAGCAGAAAGATAGCCTGATGACGTCATTTATCACACTTTATGTAGCCATGCAGGTTAAAACCTGTTGCTTCATTTTTTTGCATATTAGACAGAAATATTCGCTATTAATAACAGTTTACCTTTAGTGACGTCAGCTGACAATTTATACAAGTTTAAACCTGTTTTCAGATAAAAATATACAATCATATGATAAAATTCATTTTCGCATATTAGAGAGAAATCTTCGCTGTTTGATATCAGTTTACCTTTAGTGACGTCAGCTGACAGTTTAAGCCTGTTTTCAGATAAAAATATTATAAAATTATGAAAGCAAGGCCATCTTTTAATGGCTAGTTTAACTATCAAAAAAAAAAGGTTTTCGATACAATCTATTGACAATTTTTCAAACTTACACACAGGAATCCAGACTAGCAACGCCATCTAGTAGCGAATTCACAGGCTCGAAGGTGGCTGCGCCATCTGTTAGGGAAATTCTTAGGTTAGAAAAAATTTTGTTAGGTTAAGCTAAGTTCACTTAGGTTTCGTTAGGTTAGGTCAAGTTCCATTGGGTTCTGTTAGGTTAGAAAAAAATTTCACTAGATATCGTTAGGTTGGAGACCAAGTGTTGCTCCACCCACCGCCGGAGGCTTCTAGAACCGCCTCGGTAGTTTTGCCTCCTGCCGAGGTCACTCAAAAAGTCGGCAGGTGGGAAGGTGGGCTCCAAACTCTTATATTCCTACTACTTACGTACGTATTTTAACGAGAACAATAAAGAAAAAAAACTAAATTACGTAAAATCTGAACCTCTAAACCAATAAAATAACTCTTTTTAGTGTTCCGTACCAGCGAATCATTAATTTTGGACGGCAATAGCGAAGGCGGGCACGATTGACTTCTAAGCCGTTAAAAGTAAAATTTCTTTGCGGGTTTTTTTTGGCAAAAATAAACAAATTTAAAATAAAAAAACTTAAAGTAACTGCTAATTATTTAATAATCGAACGTATAAAATATAAATTAATTAGTTTTTTTTTTTTAATTTCTAAATTTTTTTTTTTTTTGCACTGAGAAATAAAAAATAATTTGCTGGCGTGTATGGTGTGAGACATTTCCAAAAATAAATATACATGTCTTCTTTCTTTTTCTATTTTATACATACATGTACATATATATTTAACTTTCTTTATTTATCTTTTTTAGTTTGTGTAACGTAAGAAATAAAAATATTATTTACGTGTTAACGTTTTTCACAACAAAGATGGATATTGTCGGTTACGCTAAAACAAAGGTAATGGCTCGACATTTTCACATTTTAGCGTAACCGACAATAACCATCTTTATCGTAAGGCTAATAAAATAATAGGAATAATACGCTCAGGTGTAATAAAATTAAGACAGCAGAAATATGGCAAGCGCCATATAAATATTTAAAAAATCCTTCTCCTATAAAATTTGATGTTCGTCGGTTACGCTAAAATGGCGGTAATGGCTCGATATATATTTGGTGTTTTTCGTGTTTTTATTAAATCTATATATATATATATATATATATATATATATATATATATATATATATATATATAAATCAAAACTGACTGACTGACTGACTGATCGATCAACGCACAGCCCAAACGGCTGGTCCTAGAAACGTGAAATTTTGAACACGGGTTTCTTGTATAACGTAGGTGAGCACTAAAGAAGGATTTTTGGAAATTCACACCCTAAGGGGGTAAAATAAGGGATGAAAATTTTCATAGAAATCTGTAATTTTTTGAGTTAGAAATATGGAAATTGGTTTTAGATTACTGGTTTGAACACAGAAGTTCCAGTGCTTTTAAAAATTCATCTCTCAGGGCTTAGGGGGTTGAAACAGGGGAAGAAACTTTAAATGGTAGTCTGTCACCTAAAAACGGGAAATTTTGCACAGGGATTTCTTATATAACGTAGGTGAGCACTAAGACGGGATTTTTGGAAATTCACCCCCTAAAGGGGTAAAATAGGGGATGAAGGTTTTCATAGAAACCTGTAATTTTTTGAGTTAGAAAAATTGTTTGAACACAAAAGTTTCAGTGCTTTTAAAAATTCATCCCTTAGGGGGTTGAAACAGAGGAAGAAATTTTAAATGGAAGTCTATTGTTTTTACAATTAGAAATGTGGAAACTGATACGGTATGGCATGCTTGTGATTTTAAAGTTCTTAAAAATTCATTGTTTAACGTTTATAAATGCAAAATTGAGTTTGTTGATTTGTTTATTTGTTTGTTTGTTTGACTTGCTTTTACGCCTCAACGACTTGACCAGTCAACTTGAAATTTTGCACAGACATAGCTTGGGAGACGGAGACGGTTATAGGCCATCTTTTAACCCGGGAAAGTAAATCATTCCCGAGGAAAAATCTATGACATTTGTGGCAGTTTACTATTAAAAAGCGGATTACTTCGAAACTTTGCACATTTGCTCAAAAGGTAACCTTATGAATCATTTGGAAGCTCTTAGAATAGTTCAAGATATAATTTTAGACATCCCTATTTTGAATGAAACTTCTCAACTGTTCGATTTCAATACGTCACTACATATGGTACAGCTCATGTGCGATCGTTTTTGAGTTTTATCATCTTTTTCAGTTTAAGTACATGTTTGTCGATGCTCATTTGCTTATTTGATCGTTGTTTTGTGTAATTTGCATCCGTTGTTAATATTTTCCATAATGTTGATTTTTACTACAATTTTCTTTTGTTACTCTGTGATATTTGAGCTTAAACTGTGTTTTGTCAGTGGTTTCTTCTAAATTTTAACTTTTCTTTTATTGTTCAACGATTTTTGGCATTTTTATTTAAAATGTAATTTATAAAATTTATCAATTTATTGTTTTTTAGATAATTTTTTTCTGATGTTTGGGCGTGTTATTTTCGTATTTTCTTTGTATCCAAACCTCTCTAAAAAATTTAAAAAAAAAAAAATTGAAAACTTAACCTTAGAATTTCGTAATGATGTGGATTTATTTTGTTTTTTCACATCAGATACAAAAATTTTTTAGTTTTGACAATTTCAAAACGTTTTCTCAAATGTTACGTTTTCTGACTACGATTTAGGGTCTGCTGTTTTTGAAAATGACTGTTAATACAGTCGAAACTAGTCAAACGTGACCTCTATTAATTTTTTTGATTGTTTTGATTTTTAATTTCATTTCTTTGCGTTGCTGAATTTTATGTGGTGATTTTTATCACTTGATTTTGCGGGCTTGTCGTCATTTTTAGCACTAATTGTAAATCAGTATTATATTATGTTAAACGGGTATTTTGGTAATTTTTTATAAAGTGGATTTTAAAAATTAAAGAAGAAGTAAGGAATAACTGATAAATCTGTACACGAAAAACATATTACGATCTCTGCAACTAAATATTATCTAATGTTTATAGGATTTTGTTAGCTATCCATAGAAATAATAAAATTCAAGCTATTCAACCAAATTGACAATAGTATTTAAAAATTTTCTAACTCAAAATATTATCCAATATCCAAAAGTTTATCCAATACAATTTTTAAAATTATTATTGAAAAAAAAAAGTCGACCCTTAGTACATTTACTACATTTAGTAAATATCACTGTTCATTTCTGGTAAATGTATGCAGACGTAAAATTCATTAGAAAAGATATTTCATCCACTTTCATATACCATTACAAAAAATTTATAGAAACAACTGATTGTACAGAACACTTTTAGCGCAAGTACAACTTGCACGTGACGACTTTTTTTTTTATTTTATTATAAATTTATGAATGATTAAATATTAATAATATTATCATTGATCAACTGGAAATTATTACTAGTTATATAGTATTTATGTACGCACACAAATGTGTAAGTATGCCTTTTTTAATCGCTTAAATAATTCAGTTTTATTATTTTATTATAGTATGTAGGTATATTTGTTAATTTAACATACATATAAGAATAAAACTTAAGCGGTTTTATAAAATTTATAAAATCTCCGGTATTCTTCATTTCCTTTACTGAATGGGTTTAACTATCAGATGTCTTCCTTTATGTATACATACTTGTCCAGTAAATAAATCGGATTTCGATTATTTCTTTTTCAAGTGTTTTCTAGACCTTTAGGAATATGCATTACCTCCGCAAATGAGAAGGTTAGGAGGGTTTGATCCCCCACCCCAAAGTGCAAAATGTTATAAAAAAAAAAATTATTTCGCCTCGGCAATGGGCTCTAGAGAGTGTTTTGGGTCGCTGATCACGCATCCGAGATCCAATTTGGGGAATCCCATATTCCTGTATGGAATACGTGCCATTTTTTAATGAAAATTCAACTTTTTCGGTGGGAAATTTAAATATCAATATTTTGCTGCGGAAATGTGCTTTAGGGGGTTTTTTCGACCCCCAATAATAACTCTGAGGTCCGAATTGAGCAATTCCATTCTAGATTGAAAGATGTGCCATGAAAAATTCCATTTCCTCAGATGAAATTTAAATATTAATATTTTTCCCTGAAAATGTGCTCTACGGTATCGTTTGGGTCACTAAGTACGAATTCGCCGTCTAATTTAAGTAATTCCCAAACTGGGATCTGACCTAACTTTCAAACGGGTCGTCGGGTGCACTAAAACGACAAAACTTTTCCAAACCAATTGAGTATAATGTCTAAGTCAATTGTCTAAGTCTGACATATCCATAATTCACCTTCTTTAAACGATTTGGAGGCAGTAGAGAGGGGAAAAAGGTGTTTTGAGAGGATATAACACGCCCGTAGCCCCCCCCCCCAGAATAAACCAGAATATTCATACATAATTTTTTTCTGCAAAATGAAATTCGACACAAAATTAGCACAAATTCTAGTACAGAATATAGAATTTTTCAATTTGAACTTTAAAACGACGATCGGCAATCCAAAAAACCACCTAGAGTACATTTCTGAGGCGAAATAATATTTTCATAATTTTTTTTTTTTATAACAGTTATTTTTTGGAGCACTTTGGGGAATTCAAATCCCCTCACTTTCTCATTTTCGAAGGTAATTGCTGACGAATGTTTCTGAGAATTTAAGGAACACCTTAAAAAGGGAATTTTTCATCTCGTATAAATATTTTAATACAATTACTTTTTGCGACACCTATAGGGGATCACCCCCCACCCACCCACTCAAACTTTCTCATTTTCGGAGGTAATGTACAAGTCAATGCCGACGAACATTTCTGAAGGTAGAACAGCGATTCCCAAGCTTTTTTCTCTCACGTACCCCTTGAGGAGGTTTTTCGTTTATGAGTACGCCCTATCTCTTAAAATGGAGTCTTCAAGTTCTTATTACCAGTATTTTTGTTTAATACAAATTTCTTCACAATCCTTTTTGAGGTTTTGGTAACAGGATCTTAAATAACAAAAGCCAATAAAATTTAAGATATAAGAAATCTAAATATTCAAGATATAAGAAATCGTTTCCTAGTAAGTAATTTTACAGTGGTGGTTTTACGTCGAACATCTTACAAAATAAAAAAATAAAATTAGTTTCATCGGGTGATAGTTTATTAGTTCCAACATAAAACTCAATACTTACAATCACCTGACTACTAATCAAACTTTTACTGGTCTGCTTTTAACCGCGTTTTAAATGAATAAGAGAGAGTGTTGGTATTGAAAGTTCTTAGAATATATAATTTCTTTTCTTTTTCTTGCATTTTCCTTCTTAAATTATAATTTTTTTGTAATTGAAGCATCTTATGTTTTTGTAACATTCGCCATTATCAGTAATGTTTTCACGTACCCCTAAGAAGATCGCCATGTACCCCCAGGGGTACGTGTACTGGTCGCTGGTAATAATCGCTGGTCTAGAAAATATGTGAATAAAGAAATTTTTCAAGTCGGTGTTGTTCCATCACTTTTCCACACTTTCCGGCTTTTTATTGGACTAACAGAGATTAAAAAAATTTTAAAAACTCAATTTACTGCAATCGATATATTATTTTTTACATAATTGTTTTTTATTGCCATTGTTAATATGAACGCAAACAGAAATAATTCTTAATTAAATTTTTTTTGAAATGTTTTGATTAGTTCGTTAAAATATCTTTTATTTCAAACAAACAAAAAAAAACAGCTATCAGAATTGTCTTCCTGCTACGTAGGTATATAAGTCACACCAAAAGAAGATAACGAAACAAAAATAAACCACAACAGAATATTCATAAAAATACAAAAAACTGATATGAATCCGTTCATTTCTTTGAAAGTTAATTACGTAGAAATTATACATAATGTGATTAAATTTAGAAATGACAAAAAATGAATTTTTTCTGTCTAGGAGTTACATAACAACAGTGATTAATCCAAAATTTATTAATCTGCAAAATTAACAGAGATAAAAACAATTACGATTTAAGGATTTTGAGTCCCTAGGCCGCCCTAGGGTCAAAATGATGGAAACCAGATTAAACTAACAAAACCGAATAGGTACTAACAAAAACATTAATAAAATAGTCGACCATACTGAAACTATACTGTGGTTCAAAAAGAAAGTTTCCAGAAAAACACGTTTAAAGTTTGGGCATATTTTCAATGGAATTTAAATGTTCACAATTAACCTTCCCTTATACCTAGGGTTGCCAACCATACTTTATAATAAAGTATCCTACTTTATTTTTCGCAAACATACTTTATACTTTTCTATAAAAATAAAGTATGCTAAAATACTTTATTTCAAATTTTGACTATGATTACACTAAACAAAATTCTCCGATACGTAATTCCCAACCATTTATTAAATATTAAGATGGATGATTTACCTATATTCTGAATCAATAATACTTGAAATAAAAATCCAGAAAAAATCTACTAACAATAAACCAAGAATTTGCAAAGAAAAATACTATTAAAAAACGGCAATATATGTATACTTAAAAATACGTGTGATCACTTACCAAATACCGTAGACTCTCGTTAATTTAAACCTGCGATAATTCGAAACTCTCTATAATTCAAAGGTGTCACGAGTTCCCTACAAAATCTCTTTATATTTCGAACTAAAACAATACATTTTTATACACTTGGTAATTCGAACGAAAAAATCATTGCTATGTAACAAAACGACACGTTAATTCGAACTCATCGGCGTCAAAGACTCGACAATTCAAAGTTGCAGAGAAAAAGAGACAGAAAGATTGTAAGTACATTTTGAGACAAGTTCAAGTTCATTCATGGCAAATGCTTAAAAAATTAAAATTGTTACCTGTGATAATTCGAACCTCTCTATAATTCGTAATATTTTAAGAGTCTCTCCAGTTTCGAATTAACGAGAGTTGACTGTATATAAAAAAAATTATTTCTTATTTGCTCTCTGTTCCCACAACCCTAGCTTTCACTGAGAGTTTTTTCGGTGATGAATGTAAAGTGGCGAGCAGAGAGAAATAGATCCTCCATTTTAATAGAAAATGAATTATTTATTTATTTAAATCTAAACTTAGATTGTAAAATTAACTATGAAACGTTCATAGATAACAAAAATTGTTATTAGGTTGGTACAAAAGTTCTCAGGGTTTGTCTTGTTACTGTTTTTTATTCATTTGTTTCTGAATAAAATATTCAACGTGTTTCGCATTTGAGATCTTATCTTGTAAAGAATTTTTCGCTCTATCTGATAGTGTAATTTGTTTTTTTATATGTTTAATATTTTGTGACTTTTGTGGGCTTAATTCAGCATCTCTAAGGAACAATTTCGTACGATTTTTTATTTTAACTTCAAATGGGACAATCCGCTGTCGAGACAGCTCGCCAAATTCACCAAGTGTGGGGCCATAACAGCGTTGGAGAAAGCACTGTGCAACAATAGTTTAAGAAATTTCGTTCCGGAGATATCAGCCTCGAAGATGCACCTCGTAATGGTCGACGTAGAGTACTTCAGGACGACGAATTGAGGACCCTGGTGAAAGCTGACCCATTGCAAACGACTCGAGGGATTGCACAGGAACTAGGAGTCAGTCACCATGCAGTCTTAGATGGTTTAAAACGCATTGGAACGGTGAAAAAACTCGAACAGTGGGTGCCCCACGATTTGAACTATCGACAGAAATTGTCACGTTTCGAGGTGTGTTCTTTGATTTTGTGAAATCAAAATGACCCTTTTTTGGATCGAATCGCGACGTGAGATGAAAAGTGGATTATGTACGATAACTGGAAACGTTCAGGCCAGTGGTTGAACGCTGACGAGCCTCCCAGACACTTTTCAAAGGCGAAAACCCACCAAAAAAAGACTATGGTTACAGTATGGTGGTCTGCAGCTGGCGTAATCCACTACAATTTTTTGACACCTGGTCAAACCGTCACTGTGGAGTCTTATTGTGAGAAAATCGTCGAAATGCACAGCAAATTGCATCAAAAGCAGCCGGCACTGGTCAACAGAAGAGGTCCGATCCTACTCCACGAAATGCCCGCCCGCACATTTCACAAATCATCGTCCAAAAATTAAACGAATTGAGCGTCGAAGTTTTGCCTCACCCACCATACTCTCCCGACCTTTCGCCAACCGACTACCACCTTTTCAAGCACTTCGATAACTTTCTCACAGGTAGAATCTTCGCTAATCAGGACCAGGCAAAAACAGCATTTGTCGACTTCATCGAATCCCGAGAACCAAATTTTTACAATGACGGAATAAATAGACTTGTAACACGTTGGTAAAAATGTACAGATTGTAATGGCGCTTATTTCGATTAAATCGAGTAATTATTACTGAAGTTATGCCACTTTGAACTTTATCTATTGAAACCCTGAGAACTTTTGTACCAACCAATAGCATAATATGTTAAAAACACATGTATAGGCAACATAAAAAATGTATGGGCAATAAAAACTTGGAAAATCCTTTTTTTTCTGACAAATACTTTATTTTTTCGTATTCAAAAGATTAGATACTTTATTTTTCTAAAAAAAAAGTTGGCAACTCTACTTATACCTAAGTAAAACTTCACGGACTTTCTGTCGCTCAGTTCGGTCAATTTTAAAAGTTTAGGCTACTTACTGAAGTACAAGAAATCAATTTTCTGGGAATTTTATTGAAGCCGAATCCTTTTAATAGATACCTACTATCTTCAATGAATATATTTCAAGCTTTTATTTTTGACCAAATGCCAAAACTGTACATTTTTGTAATGTATTAAGATTTTATACTTACGTAATTTGTAATTTATACCTTATTAGAGATATCATCGCCAAAAAATAGCCGATCGTAACATTCGAACTGTCAAAGTACCTGTTGTCCAGCACTTGTCAGTCACTTGAGCTAATATAAACGTATACATACATATACATAATTGTATATATATAATACCGTAATACCACGTAATACAAGGGACCATACTAGTAACCAAATTACACTGTTCCACTTGTCGCCAGTGGGTGACGTAAAATTTTCCCACTCTGTTGGTGTAGATACACACTGTTTGCAGTAGTATTGGTTTAATGGTTGCGTCTGTGTGCGTATTTACAAACACTACTACAACACACGTATTATGCCGCTGCTACACGATGCTACGAACAACTTCCAACATTCGACGTTGGATGGTTCATAGCATCGTGTAGCCGTTGTTCGAACCTACGAGTGTCCAATGTCGAGCGTCAAACGTTCGCATTTGGTCGTGTCCCGTTCGATGTCGGTATTCTTGCACCGAGTCAAAGGGATGCTTCGAACGTTTGAAGGTCAATGTTGGTTGCGTTCGTTGGTTGCGCACGACTCGTTCATGTGAAGAGAGACAACATCAGTGTATAACATTAGAGATAACATCAGACAGATAACAGCGTTGTCGACTGAGTACCAACACATCATCATTCGTATTGGATCAAACATTCGATTCACCGTGTAGCAGATACATTCGTCGCATCAACTATCGAACTTAATTGCCTCAAACGTTCGATCGAACGTTGGAAGGAACGTTCGTAGCATCGTGTAGAACCCGCTTTACCAGAGAGAGAAATGTGTGCTGTTCAACTAACAATGTCTAGCAATGTAATACAATGCACTGTGCGTTCGGTGACGGACAGCGACTGACTACATGACTAAAGCTGTGACAGGCCTACAAAGAGCTCCAAGCAAGTTACACTTCGTTGATATTAGTTGGCTTCTAGTGTTCTATGACGTAATACATAATAAAATATGTATAGTGTGTATTTTGTTTTACCAAAATAGCAACTGAAAGTGCTAACTCGACAAGATTTCGAAGCTAACGCCATGTTCTGTGCTAAAGCTAGTAGCGACGTAAATTGATTCACTTTATCACAGTTGGACTTCATACATATGTATTTTTTTATGCAGTGAATGCATGGCTTTCACATCTACATATGTACATATATTTTACATAAGTATGTACCCCGGTCGCAGCATCCTGCGTAATATAGCGAATTTCCGTTTAGAAAAATTAGTTTTTCTCGGAAACCAGTTTACATAAAATAACTAGTTTATGCGATTTTTTCTCTTCTTTCCAATGGTATAACAAAATGTCAGAAAAACTTTTAAATTTGGGGAAATGTTGGCCAAAAATTAATTGTTTTCACAAAAATGCCCGAAAAACCATGTTCCGGGTATCGGACGTGTCTGGCTGAAGAACTCATCTTCTACGATCTTCTACGAACCTCAAAACAAATTTCTATTATTGTCCCGGGCCAAAGTCACGTTGTGACAGTGGTTGTAATTAGAGATGAAAGCGAAGGTCATGAGCGAAGTTAGCAATTGAAGACATGAGTGGATAAAGATGTTACGTAACATTTTTTCAAAAATTCATTTTGTGCCAAATTTAGAAATATTCTATGTTGAAGTATCGTATTTTCAAATTTGGTTTCATTAGGCCCAGTAATTTTGTAGAAATTCAATAATAAACATGTGCCATTGCGTGGGAAGTAGGTATATGAAAATAGAAACTTTCAAACGCTTCTACTGTAAAATTATAGAAATGTTACATAACACCTTCGTCCAATCATGCCTTCAATTGTTTCATTCATTGACTTGTTGAATTAATTGCATACACGATCGTTTGAAGTTATTAAAATACATGCCTTTATTATTTGAAGAATTTTTATAATTCTAAAAAGATTTAACGACGAAAAATGACATTATAATAAAAAATGAGGTTACAATAATTTAATAAAATTTGCCAAAACCTGTCTTTCAGCACCTTGCACTAGTGTGTACAGTGAAAGATTTTTTTCTGAAGGGGGCCTTGTTTATGAAGACAAGCGAAACCGCTTGTTCCTCTTAATGCAGAGAAATTAGTATTCATTCACCATAATTTTCCCTTAGTGTAGTATGAGTAGGGGAGAGGTGTGTCAATAGTAACAAAAAAAATATACAGGCTGATAATTTTGTATCTATTAGTCACTGAGAGTTAAATTTTTGGTACAAGATACGGGCATTTTTCAGTTTTTGAATGAGCTTCACAAAAATACTCTATGTTGACTTATAATTAAAATAACTACATTTATGTGGACTAAAGTGTAATGTTACAATCGTCACCATCAGAGGATCAATTGTTACAGGGCTTAGGTTCAATTGTAACACTCATTATTTAGTTGAATTTAGACGTTCGTTATTATAAGTAATCCAATTTTAAAAATTTTTTCTAACATATTGAGTGAAGAAGGTGACAAATAGCATAGTCTCTGGCAACAGCTCCGAATTTTTTCTCTTTCTATTACTCTTTTAACGGAATTCAGATATACATTATCGAATATAGTTCCTATCCTAATTTCTCGTTTTATTCTGAAAACAGTACGAATTAGATTAGAGACTGATCCAACAAGAAAAACTAATCGTGGACCGAGACATCGACCTAATCGTGTAACCATTAATGGAAGGTTTTTGTTTCTTTTTTTTTTAATTATTAATCGAAGCCCTTACCTTTATTACTACTCTGATTCATACATAAAATGTAAAGTTTAATTTTGTTCAACTAAATTTTTTTGTCAGTTGTAACATGTTACAATGGACACTACAGAATTTGTTACAACTGTTCCACCGCTGTTTAATTTTATAAAAAAAATCATAAAATATTAATTATGATTAAAAAAGAGAAGTTACCAATCTGACAATATTATTTGATTGCTTATGTTTCCAATAAAATCACTTTTCTTCCAATTGATGGAGTATTTATTGCAAAAATCAAAAAAATTGTTAACGCACTCAAAATTTACGTTTAGCTTATATAAACACATTTGATATTGCTGAGAGGAAACCGCCAAATGATATTAACTAAAAGTTTTGTCAGTAAAGCCCAACTTTAGAAGCCACTTTATGATACGTAATACTCCTCAATAGGATTGATAAATGTCTCGCAGATTTTGAAGTTACACTGTTACTACTGACACACCTCTCCCCTACTAACTAATTAAGTGTCTAACTTGTAAAATGAAAATTTTGTATTCACTAATTGTATTAATTGTTAAGTGATGTAAATAAAATAATAACCTATAAATTTGATATTTCGTATTTTTTTGAATCCGGTATCCGGCCGGATAAGTGCTTGTTATCCGGTATCCGACTGGATAGTAAACTAGCCGCCTGATAGGCCGGTTATCCGATAGTTACCGGATATCTGTTTCATCTCTAGTTGTAATAGCTGAATTTTTGATTCGAAAATTCACTAATAAGTGAATTCGCACTCTGTTGCAACATCCTGCATAACAGCGAATTTCCAGTTATAAACATTACTTTTTCTCAAAAACCCGCTTACATAAGATAATGATTCTAAATGTACCTTATGTGATTTTTTCCACACTACTTTGCTATAATGGTAAAAAATGGTACAAAACAGAAGGTTTTGTTCAAGAGTTATCGCGCAGACACATATATACATAGTACATCATTTTCGGCTTTTAGAAACCTCAAAACAAATTTTTGTTATAGTGCCGCTCTCAAGCCTTACCATGATCAGGACCGTAATAGCTGATATTTGCACTCGGAAACTCGCTAAAAAAAAATACTAATACATATCATCATAACAATAATATATAATAACATTAATAAATAAGAACAAAACATATTTATTAGTCGAATTTTTCCTTGAATAATTAGACTTATACAGCCTATACGATAAGAACGGCGAGAGTATTTTTGGACCCGTAGAACACGATTATGTAGAAAAACAAATGTCTGATATATATATATATATATATATATATATATATATATATATATATATATATATATATATATATATATATACATGTATATATATATATATATATATATATATATATATATATATATAATATGTGTACGGCCCCCCTATGGAAGTTAAGAGCTGAAATTTGGTAAATGGGGCTCATTTTCGATGCACCTCATACTATCAAAGTGGGGTCAAATTTTGGAACAAAACAATAAAACTTTTCCAAACCGGTTGCAAATAATGTTTCCGTGAATTACCTACAACTTATCCAAAATTCAGCTTCCTAGGAGAGAGTAGAGGGGAAAAAATGATTTTTGCTGGATCTAACACGCCCACAGTCCCCCAGAATTAACTTAGGGGGTTGAAATTTGGTACGTCGATAGAGTTCGTACCTAAGGTCTGCTTTTTGGAGGTTTTAATATTTTACCTCTACCCCCACCATTTTTAAGCTACAATTTTAAACCTAGAAGGCTGAAATTTTGTATTCGGATTGAGTTAGTATCAAGGGGGTGCCTTTTGGGGGTCTCAACTTTTAACCCGTAACTGCACCATTTTTATACCAAAAAGAACATGATTTTTCTTGTTTTTTAACAGTTTCGTTCGGGTCAAAATCTCCCCCAAATAAACCTAGAGGG
Organism: Brachynemurus nebulosus; assembly: GCA_035578155.1. NCBI lineage: Eukaryota > Metazoa > Arthropoda > Insecta > Neuroptera > Myrmeleontidae > Brachynemurus > Brachynemurus nebulosus. Next base: position 2,637,570 of record JAPWDM010000001.1, on the reverse strand, counting down.
CTGAAATTTTGTGTACAGGTTAAGTTAATAGCCAGCCACTGCTTTTTGGAGGTTTCAACTTTTAGCCCTTACCCCACGATTTTTATGCCAATATTTCCTTGATTTTTTTGCCTTTTTTCTAACACGTCTAAAGGGCTGAAATTTTGTATGTATTGAGTTAGTATTCAGTTAGTGCCTTTTAGGGATTGCACATTGCTTCCCCCCCCCACTTCTCCCATTTTTACATCGGAATTCAATGGTATTGTTAAATATGTTTAAAATGCTTTATGTTACAAGTAGGGGAATAGTAAATTTAAAAATTTTAAAAAAATGAACTTACTTTTATAGCAAATATGCAATACAATATTAAGTAATTTAAAAATGTTATTCAGGTTAATGTTTATTTAAAAAGTAGAAATTTTGGATTTTTATTTATAAAAAAGAAATTTTTAATTTTTTTGGAAAGAAAAAATATCTTCATAAAGGCCTCCCAGTTTACTATTTAAGGTCCTTTTTTAATATTTGAAAATAAAACACAAAGGCAATTGGGGGATAAGCATGGGTAGGAATGCCCTCGTACGAATTGTGTTGGCTTTTTTCCTGCTAACTGCTATCGGCACTAAATTGAAATTTACTGCGATTCAGCCCTTAAAAACTTAAAACCTTTTTCTAAAGCCCCGATTAGCCGGACACTTGTCATCACTTTTGAAATCACCAAAATGACAAACCGCTTGTAGAGTTTCAATCACATTTCGCTTGTAGACATTCAATACCGAAGATGAAGGGAAAAATTCGACTTCCGTGATGGAGCCCGGCTGCTCACGGCGTTTTTTTTTTTTATATACGAACAATCAAACAAAAATATAAAATATGCATAATCTGATGTTTAAGCACATTTCTCTTGAATACAAATCTTTGTACTCACTACATACTCAGTACTCGGAAAATTAAAAGTAAGCGTTATCGCCGCTGTTTACAACAAATTGAAATGGAATACAATACGTGGTAGATAAAGCTAATTTTATATTGTGCATATCAAATTATTAAAAAAATATAAAGATGCAAATGTAAGCGTAATATAAACATTATTTGAAAAAGTGCACCGATTTGCAAAATGAAATTATACTATACATACTCACCCGAGACCTTGTCACAAAATATTTTGTCGCCAGTGTTTTGTATCTATCTTTAAAATTGTTTATTATTGTTCTTATTATTAAATTTCTAATACATATGTACTCAGCATTTGTAAAATACGGTACTTGACTGTATTTAAAATTTGTGTCAAATGTTAAATAATTCTATGCATTATCACTACATATGTCCAATTTTAATGATGAAACATAACAAAATTTGATAACTGTTTAGAAGTTTTATCTTGAAAATCGCCATTTTTCAACAAATTTTCAAATTAGTGAAAACGCGCCATTTCTTGAAAATGACATAACATTTTGTAGCTAGATATGTCGATTTTGATAATTTTCATCGGTGAGGTGAAATTGTGTTTTCTTTTGAATATTTCTATTAGCTTATATACATATATTAATAATAATCGACCAGAGTTCAAAATAATAAATACTTGCTTTTACTTTGACTTTTTATGAATATAATCAAAGTTTTGAGGTTATAAATATTGACATTGACGTTTAATTGCTCCAAAATGTGACATCACTGTAGTTAGGTGTTTTTCCCGCCTTTTTCTCATTTAAAATTGTAGGGTTATTTTTTTTGATGATTTTTTACAAAATCTGTCGAAAATAAAAAAAATTACTTAACTGATATGGAAAAACAATGTTTTTATAATATTTTTGTAACTTCCGTCAAGTACCCTATTATGGATGTACATGGATAGGCCACTTCAGAAAAATGATTATAATATGCACATCAGAATTAAATATTTTAATTTTTGGTATGTCAATATAAATACACATTTTACATACATAATATTTATAATGATTGTATAATGAGAGAATGCCGAGAATGATTTTACTAGAATCTAATTATTATTGTAATTCAACAGCTAATAACATATGTATATCGATGATAAAAATATTAACGCTGATATTCAGGCCATATTCATGCGACGAAGCGGCTTGCAAGCAACTTTATTTTTAGCTCTAATGAAATCTGCTATTGACGTTTTAAGGCAACCTCTTACTGATAATACAGTAAATTAAAAAATAGTTTTATAAAGTCAGGGAATAAGAGTATCACGAATGCCATAAACTTCTTATTTAAGAATGTTTCATGGCTTCGAATGGCATTCGTAATATTCCTTTTCTGTATCATCAGTAAAATTTTACTTTAAAACATTACCAACAAGATACCAGTACAGACAGAAATACAGCCGCTTCATCGCATAATTATATCAGCTATGTTTGTAAGGAATTTAGTAAAGGACCTTAAGGAATTTACTAAAAAAAATTCACTGTTTACTTTAGGAACGACATGTACCTATTCTCTGGACAAGTATTATATAGACTGAATTGTACCAATTGCAAATATGTAATTTTTTTGTCTGTGTTATAGTTTTTTATGATCCTAACCTAAATAATCTACCAAGTCTATGCAGGAACGGATTTCTAAATAGGCGAAACTCACACGCTCCGAAGGACCTTCCGATCTGAACAAAAAATGTAGTGGGACACAACGTCTGAAATACTTAGATCAATTTTACTTTCTTTTTTTTTTAAATTATATATTTTATTTTTCAGTGGCGATATGAGGGAAAAGGATCTATCTACTGTTTTGAATAAATTGTGTTATATTCTGATAATTTTTATATGTTATTAATAATTATAACAAAAATGATTCATTTTTCCAGGGCGTGCGGTCCAGTTTTTGTGACATATTGTGTATTAGGTAAGTGGTTAATAAAATGTAAATCAAGCTTGACAGAGGGAGGGGGCGGGTGAATTTTGCGTGATACATTTTATGGCTATGGAATTGAAAAGAAATATTCTAAAATTTGAAGTTGCAAATATTGGTCCAAGATCTAAAGTAAGAGCACGAGTAGCCGTCATTGACCCAATAGCCGTCAAGTTTCAATAAAATGGTAAATATTAAGATATTAAGCTTAGCCTATATTATTTGTGTTTCCTGCTATACACGTTCTGGAAAGTATGCCCAATCGTTATTCCATTTATGATAGCATTCAATTAGCATTAGATATAATAACGACTCATTTGAAAATTAGTGTTTGTAAAATTTGCATATATTCACTAAAACTCTTTAATATTAGCTAAGGTAAGCACTAATTTAATTTTACTGTAATTTTGGTTTAACGAATAATTGGTTATATTTTTTTGTTTTTTGAGGTTTATTATGAATAAAATTTTGTTAAAAAGTAGTTTTCAGACCAGAAAACCTAATAGAAATTTATTATTTTTGATGGGGGCTACTGGTACATAAAATACAGGCATTTTCCAGTAACCGTCATAGTGACGGTTATTGGAGTAACAAATTGTATTTTAAAAAAGGATACATATTATTTATCGTATGTTTTTTACACTAAAATTTTAAAATCTGGATTACATTCACAACAATACGATAAAACTACTGACCAGTACCCGTCATTATTTTCTGTAACAATTAAATTTTAAAAGTCCTTGTAAATTAATGTCGGATACTGGTACCCCATAGTAACGGTTTTTGGTACAGTCTTTGTTGTAGTAAATTTCAATAGAAAATGCAGTAATGAAGATTAAATAAATACTTTTGATATGCTATTCGTTAAAAAAATGCCGATTTCTATCGTAGTCAAACAATTTCGTATATCACAGATAATTGTCAGACCACATTGTCAGATAAATTAAAAGGAAAGTAGCCCATATTATGCAAAAAGTTCCTCCACAATTATTTTAACCAACAAAGAAGATGAAAACATAGTAAAGTGGATGATACATTTGAATGAAACTGTGATCCTTAACTGCTAGACAGTAGCCAACTACTAATCCAAAATTTGAGAAAATCCATTTACTCATGGTCGACCTGGACGAAAATGGTTCCTGTCTTTTTGCAATAGACATCCGGAGTTATCTAAGCGATTATCTAAAAATTTAAAAAAATCAAGGGCTTCAGTAGCGTAAAATATCAAAAACTGGCTTAAGGAAATTGAAGAATATTTTAAGAAAGAAGATAAAAATTTTGAAAAATACAGAGCGTCTGATGGAATTATGGTGGATCAGTGCCTTTTTGAGCCCGACTAATAACCATGTAATTGTATAGAAAGGACAAATATCAGTACATAATATTATTAATTTCAATGAAAGAGAATGTATAAAAACAGCATTTATGGATATTATGGGTAATGCTTCAGAAAAATTAGCATCACGGATGGTTGTACTAAAGTTAAAGAGAATTCTAAAAGAATCAGTTCAGTGCCAATCTAAGCAATATATCTGCAGAAATTGTAGAAAGGAAATAACAGAATCAAATATTTTTTTTAATAAAGCTTTATCCTTAAGTATTTTAATTATATAGCTCAGTTGTTTAAGATTAATCATATTCCAAGAAATGGCGGAAACTGGGTTTCTCCTCTGACGGATACTGGAACATCGTTAAATTTTTATTGACGGTTACCGGTACACCACACTTTTTCCTTTATTTTATTTTTTTTAATATATTTATTATAAAAATATTCAAATAAATTAAAATATTCCTGAAAGATCATAAATTTCTCTTTCGTTTTAGCTTTACTGTTTGTTATTTCGTATAATTATGAACGAAAAAATATAATGTAAAGTCCTGCTTATGTCTTAATATGGCGGCTACTGGTGCTCTTACCTTATACCAAGTTACATTGAAATTTAAAAAAAGAAATAGGGACACTATACCCTATCGGAACAATACCAACATTTTCGTCCAGCTTTCTCATAACTTTGATTCTCGATCGAGAATGAATTATTCTTTTGTTTTTACTTTAAGTATCTAAATAAAATATGTATGTTGCTATCAATGTTAGTGAAGTCAAACATCATGTTTATAACCTGTAAGGGCTGCAAGTCCGATGAACAATTGATGTCAATGTTAATTAAGAGAAAATAAAATAGACCTCACACCAATCAAAGACCCCACAACAAAATTTACGAACTCTCTAAAAACCCATATAACGCAACTAAAACATATTCAGTTGACATTAACTCAAAAATATCAAATGATTCCAATGAACCCGGAAGCCCCTAAACTCTACGGCCTCATCAAGTTGCAGAAGAAAGAATATCCTGTGAGACCAGTGGTCTCCTACACCAAAGCACCTGCATATAAATTTGCCAAATTTTTAAATAACACTTTTAAACAAATAACAGAATTTCAGCCACAACATTCAGTAAAAAATTCCGTGGATTTATGCAAAAAATTAGACAACCTACAGATACAACACAACAGTTTCAGACTAATTTCTTTTGACGTTTCTAACATGTTCCCGAATATTCCGTCTAGGGATTGTATCCCAATTATTAAAAACATTGTAAATAATAATTCCTCTACACTTTTACAAAAAGAAATCGTTGATTCATTTTCACTGTGTCTAGAACAAAACTATTTTCAATTTAATAATCAAATTTATATCCAAAATTCTGGTCTCCCAATGGGTTCCCCCCTAAGCCCACTCTTAGCTGAACTCTTTATGGATAACCTCGAAACTTCTATCTTACAAAACCCTATTTCTAAAAAACACATTCTTTTCTGGTTTCGCTATGTAGATGACATCCTAGTTGGTTTCAAAGGAACAGACCGACAGCTGGACAACTATTTAAAATATCTCAACAGCATCCACCCAAAAATCCAATTTACCAAAGAAATAGAAGAAAACCAATCCATAAATTTCCTTGATATAACCATCCTTAGAGACACCAATAAATTCATCTATAATATCTACCGTAAACCATCATTTTCAGATTTAACTATACCTGCTGACTCCTTTAGCTCCAGGTCCCACAAACTAGCTGCGTATCGTTCAATGATCCACAGAGCATTCGCTATTCCTCTTCTACCAAAAGACCGAGAAACTGAACTTAACACAATAAAACAAATCGCCCTCAACAACGGTTTTTCAACCCATTTAATAAATGAACTCATTCGTAAAAAAACAACACAAAATCACCATTGAACAAATATATCCATCTATTACTGCTGGTCCAGATCCAAAACATTATGTATCACTCCCTTTCCTAGGTGTCATCTCACAAAAAATAGGCAATTTATTTTCAAAATATAATATATCTCCCGCCTTCTGTTCATTTGGAAACCTCGGCCGTTCACTTTTTAACGCAAAAGAAAAAACTGATCCGCTAAAAAAGAGTGGAGTTTACCGCTTAGATTGTTCGCAGTGTAATGCTAAATACGTGGGACAGACGGGTCGCAGCTTCGAGACAAGGTATAAGGAACATGTTGGATCTCAAATTCATAGCTCAAATTTTGGTTTACACGTCTTAGAAACAGGTCATTTCCCCAATATAAATCACAAACCAAAAGTTCTACATATTTGTCAAAAGGGTACAAAACTGAATCTCTTGGAGGCTCTTGAAATTAATAGATTGAACAGTGACCCACAAGTGGAGGTTTTAAATGATCAAAACGACCTAAATAATTCACCTTTATTAAAACTGAACTTCTAAACGAAAAAATATAATTTTCAGCAACTTTAACATTTTGGACACCCCTCCTTTATTCTTAAACATATTGGTTAAAAATTTTTACCTTACACAGATAAAAATAATTATCTCTATTATTCAAAAACTGGTTTATCAGGTACGTTATTGTACAGCCTATTTCATATGAAATAGTATAATGACGGGTTTTTCCCAAATTCATTTTTAAGAGTATTTATTACACTCCCACATACATTTCTTCAATTACTCTGATGATGATCGCGAGATTGAAAACGCGTTTAGTAAATTCTACTCAATTCTAGTGAAATTGACAAAGTAATTAAAACTTTAAATATTTTTAATATTTAAAATGAAATTTCACAAAGTAAACCTCTCAACAGTAAATTATTTAAAATAAAATAAGTTTAGAACTTGTAGCAAATACATAACTAACTATCTAAATATGTAAATAAGTAATACGAAGGAAACTGAAAATAAAATTTATCAACAATGACGTAAGAATGTAAAATATTTTTATATATTAAACTGACATGGCGTATTAAGTATTTGAACAGAAACGTTCTAGCAGCAATAATTTTAATATAATATATGTATGTACATATAATAATTGGCTTACGTGTGCTTACGTGAACTACCTAACATATTTAATTTTGATATTTACATGAAAAATATAAAAAATAAATACTTTCACAGCACAATGACATACGAGACATTCTCAATTCTCATATTTATTTAACATCAATATATTCTTTTTTTTTTAAAGTTATTTTGAAATTATTATTTTGCCGTTTTAATGTTTAAAGTGGATGGCCTCTAAATTGTCTTGATACTAGATGACTTTGAACATTATTTTATACATAAATGATATAAAAAGAAAGAACAAAAAATTTAAATATTTTTATAATTACCTATAAGTAGACATAAGCAAACTAGTTATATCATAAAATTATATAGTTTATTTCTTATCAATTAGTTATACAAAGAACTTCTGTAATATCAATTTTCACCAAATGAATTTCACTTTCGTTATTACTGCGTATTATTACCTTTAACTTCGCTTTCTACGTTTCGTGATTAGCATTTTCAAAATTTAAAATTTACTATGATAATGTTAATATGTGTTGTGATTTTATAATACAGTAGCAATAATATACCTATATGCAATTTTGATTTTATAATATCTTTTCCGGTTTTAATTTGTACATATTAAAATTTTTCTGCTTATATTTATATAAATGATTTGTGATTGCTAATCCAAAAACACTGTTAAGGACTAATCAAAGGAAATTTCATCTGCACTAATTATAAAATTTAATTGTCCCTTTTGACCCAAATTCGGCTTCAGTTATGTTAGAATTTCTGAACAATATAAGTCAAGTAAATATTAGTTTGGGACTAATTAATATGTATTTTGACATTGTGGCTAAATCCACAATCGGTCATGTCTGTTTAATCTGGTTTAATCAGACTTTTAGTCAGAAACCGATTAGTGCGTCTAACCAATTTTTGACAGGGTACTTGACTGTGTCTGAAATTTGTGTTAAATGGTAAATAATGTAACTGTCAAACTTTTAACATGTCTAAGTTCTAATGCAGGCAGACAAAAGTAGTTAAGTCCATTTTTGATTTTTTTTTTATATTTTATAATAAAGACCAAGAGAATCTATCTCATATATTTCCAAAAGGGCAAAAGTCAATTCCATCCCTAACATCATGTTTTATGCACTTGTTACAAAAGAAATTATTTTCAGAAACTAACAAAAGAAGTTAAGCCTTTAAAATTCTTAATAAAATAATAAATAAGTACGCAGTTTAATTAAATTCGAAATGTATTTTTATGGCAACAACTATTAGCTAAAACGGGTTAAGTCCACAAATGGTTTTAATAATGAAATTTATTGTTGTTTTTTATATGTTAAGTTCATAAAAATGTCTTAGAAAATTTTAGTTTAAGTTTTAAAGTTTATTTTTTTTAATGATTTACTGTCATACATGTTAAGAAAGTAATTGATTTAAAAAAAAAATTACAAAATGTCATGTAAACTTGAAGACAATTCAAATAAGTAAACTGATGTTGCCTGCATTTCATTTTAGTTTTTACTTTCTACTGTAGAGTTGATATTTTGAACTTAACTACTTTTGTCTGCCTGCGCTAGTTAATAGCCTAAGTTAATATTTTGAGAAAATTTTTCAATTTTTTCATAATTTTTGTTCATTTTTATTTAGAATTGCAAAAATATTGTATGCAACACGCAGAAAATAGATGTTCTTTTTACTCGTCGTAATTATACAACTTGGCAAGTCTCGTTGAATAATTGTACGACTAGTGAAAAAATTCCTTTATTTTGCAACTTATTGCATAAATAACTATTTTAATTTAACTCAAATTCCGTAATATTACAACAAACACCTTCTCAGTTTCTTAATCAATTCCTAAAGAAGCAGTAGCAGATAAAAAATGCAATGTTTAATAATGACAAATGTGGGTGCATATGTAGTGTTTTTGGCTCCTGTCCAAATTTTAAACTTTTCAATCTGCATAAAATTAAAAATGTATTCAGTTCAATATTGAAACAGGTTCCATCAGTTATCTTCAGAAATCTTAGTTTTTTTTTTTTTAAATTTTCCATTTTTTTTACTTGTATACTGTTATAATTATAAATGAAAATAAAAATTGTTATTATTACATAAATAAAATACTTATGTATATTTTTAGAAAAAAGTCTTATAAAAATAAAATAATATTATCTTTATAAATAATTTATGAATAAAAATTGTGTAAACAAATTACAAATAATGATTTTCATTTATAATTTATAACATTATAACTAAATAAGAAAATACAGTCGGAAAATTCCCAAAAACAATAAATATTAATTGGTTATTTTACATAAAATAAATTTATTCTAATAAAAAGTATAATATGTCCATTTAAGTTAGACGACATCAGTTATGTATCTGAGTAATAATCAACCATTTCATGAAAACAAATGTTGAATCGAATTTTTTTAAAGAAATCCATATTCTTGCTAATTATGTACATATCGTCAGATGAGTATTGGCTTGTACCAAGTCCATTTTAAAAAAATTTTTCTAGATGGTTGTTTTGTTGGTTTTGGGTCGAGGGAGGTTGTTGGGTTTGGGACAAGGAAGTCGAAATCTCGATCAGAAAATTTTTTTTAAAAAATGGACTTGGTACGAACCAATACTTAGCTCACGAATTATATTCAGAAGTTTAAAATTTGTAAATTAAATTAATGTAAGAAAAAATGATTTTTCTTTTCCGAAAGGCGGATTATTTACACATAAGACTAGATAACTAGTAGATCGTGACCCCTTGACACCCCTTTACTACCCGTTGTAGTGAAAAACAGTTTGAAAAGTCAGTTACATAGTTGAAAAAAGTCAGTGGTTGTCAGCACTGGAAAATAAACGGGAACTGTAGCTACTAAAGAACCCTGACTTAATCCGTTTCCAACATGCACCTAACGAATTTTTTATTCGATTTTTAGTGAATATACAAAGATCAGTGACCAACCGAACGTTCGGTTTCGGTCAAAAATTTAGTTTTGACTATAGTTTCGGTTTCGGCCAAAAATCAGCCGAAACTTCGGCCGCACCGAAACTCAGTGTTCGTGAATTGTCGCGCTTCGTTCGGCCGAGTTCGTGTCTCGTACATACACTAGATTTCAACATACAATTGAAATTTTAACATGTCTAAATAAGCTTCGGTTTCGGCCGAAATTGAGACCGAAGCCGAAGTTTCGGTTTCGGTTTCGGTTGCAAATCCTATTTCGGTCGGTCATTAACAAAGATGCATCTGAAATAAATGTTATTGAGTTCCGTGATAAAATATGATATTTTACTTTAGATAAAGTTTTATTTCAATGCATAATTATTTATTCAGTAAGTATACATACTTGTACCACTACCACTGCATAAAGCCACACATTCACACATACTAATATACATATATGCATACGTATATGTACAACATGATAAACAGCTAATGTATATAAAAATTACATTCGTAGACGTGAATACTTACTTACATAGAATAAAAAGTGTCTATAAAAAGTGATTCTGATTACAAAAGTTCGTATCACAAAAGAATATGATAATATGCATTTTAATGACATTGTAGCGATTTTAAGGCATTTATTTTCGCAGAATTGATAGTGATGTTTAGGATAAATCACCTCACTAATAGTCCGAACGAATTAGTTCAAAATAGTATCTTACCGCAATATTCGACATAACTCACATAATATGTAAAATCGTACAAGGAAACATTCTCTGGACACTGAAAATTATTACTCGAAAGCGATTTCATCTTCCTAAACCGTTTGTTCCGTAGATAAAAAAATACGGGTTTCTTAGATTTCAACAAAGAATATAACATGTCTCATTGTCAGTATCACCGAAGTCGAAGAGACACACTAAAGAATGTTCCCTTGTTAGTACCATCAGAAAATACTGTGGTAAAAAAATTCTTGGTTCAACATTAAATATGATAAAATTTTCTACATACAAGAGTAGTAGGAATATGGGCATTTGGGAACCTCCATCCCTCCATCCGACTTTTTGAGCGACCTCGGATGGAGGCAAAACTACCGAGGCGGTTCTAGAAGCCTCCGGCGGTGGGTGGAGCAAAATTTTTTTCTAGCCTAGCGGAACTTGATCCAACCTAACAGAACCTAAGGAAATTTGGTGTAACCTAACAGATTGTTTCTAACCTAAGAATTCCTTAATAGATGGCGCAGCCACCTTCGAGCCCTGTAAATTCCCTAATAGATGACGCAGTCACCTTTGATAGCGTTGCTGGTCTGGATTCCTGTGTGTAAGTTTGAAAAATTGTCAACAGGTGGCGCAGTCACCTTTGATAGCGTCGTTAGTCTGAACCACCGCGAATTCTGTACCTAGATTCAAAATTCCATGAAAAGGTGGCGTTGCTTTCATAATTTTATAATATTTTTATCTGAAAACAGGCTTAAACTGTCAGCTGACGTCATTAGAAGGAATGCTGATATTAATAGCAGAGATTTCTGTCTAATATGCAAAAATGAATTTTATCATATGATTGCATATTTTTATCTGAAAACAGGTTTAAACTTGTATAAATTGTCAGCTGACGTCACTAAAGGTAAACTGTTATTAATAGCGAAGATTTCTGTCTAATATGCAAAAAAAATGAAGCAGCAGGTTTTAACCTGTATGGCTACATAAAGTGTGATAAATGACGTCATCAGGCTATCTTTCTGCTATAAAAAGGGCGCGACAGAATTTCTTCAGTTACAATTTTGTTCGAAACTTTAGTGAAAAAAAAAACATTAAACCTTATTGTTGTGAATTTTCAATTGTTGTGTGTTAAGAGTTAATTGTTGCCAACAATGGAATCCATTACTGCTGGTGCTTCATCTGGAAACAGAGACTTAATTCAAAAAATGGCTGGAAATTTTGTGGATGAATTGAATCATCTTGGCGCTGTTAAACGATGGATTAAACTTTCTGATATGGAAATTGGAAAAGTATATAAAATAATGGGAGCCAGTCAACTACCATCGAAATTCGATTCATCGAAAATGAAGACAATATTGGAATTGGAAATTGGATACATTTCGTTACCAGCGAGATTTGACAATTTGAGCGAGCAGATGCTGGCATGGTTGCAAAGCAATCCAAAACTTGGTATTATGAATAATGGACCCATTGGACTAACTCATAAATTGCAATTTAAAACGTTGGATCTTCTTGAAATCGTGGAGGATGCTGAATGGTGAATTTTGTAATTTATTCTCTTCAAAATGTATTATTTAATTGTACTATGTATTTTAAACATTTCAATATTGTATCAATTTTTATATATATTTAATAAAAAAAAATTATAAAAAAAACAAAAAACAAAAAAAAAACAAAACAAAAAAACAAAAAAAATTTCGATTTTTTTTCAATACCCATCGCTAGACATTGATTTATATTCTAGTTTTGATTATGCCAGATTAATAAATAAACATTATTTGGTGTTTAATAAAAAATTTAAAAAATCGATTTTTCAATTCAGGTCTCGTCTCTAAATCACAATTTTTTAACTAAGTATAAATCAATAATACATATGAGTAATATTTGATATGCATCGTATTATTAGGTTTTATGGTGAATAATTATAAAACAAAAAAAGATTTAATATCCCCTGAAAACGAAAAATTTAATTTTTCACATGCTTAATAAAAATTATTTTTCAAGTTTAATAAAAATTATTCTTTATAAAATTGTCTATCAAATATTAGCCTTGCACATACATATAAGAAATGCTGATTTGCTAAAATATAAATCTTGGAATGTGGATACATAATGTTATAAAAGTCCAATACGTTCATACATATGTATATATGAATATTACATTGTAATACAGGTATTCGCTATATCTATATGAATCGTGTTTAAAAGCCAAATTTATTTTCCTGAATTTTTTAAAATATATATAGTAATATAATATTTCGCATATATACAGTACTCTGTTAAAAGTACGGGTTTCTACACCGTTAAAAACATATATTTTACAATATCAATATATTGTAAAAAATCATATTTCTTAATATTTTTAAAACTGAATATGTAATATCAAGAATTTAAAACAGTTTTGAAACATTAATTTCTCCTCATAATATTTTTTTAGTCTTAAATTAATAGCACAATGTTCCATATATTTTAAGAAAATTTTTCTTTTAATATTTTATAACTTATCTAAAAAATTTATAGCTATTTTTTATCCAAAAATTTATTACTTGCTATTGTTAAAAAATTAGTTAAATATATCTATAGGTATTAAGTGACCCCTAGTTTTGTGAAAGACGGTAGTAAGAGCAATTCATCTTAAATACGAAATTATTTTATCAATGCTAAATAAGCGTTTTTTTTCTCATATTATCATACTCCAATATATTGTATATTATTATAATTTATAAAAATGTGTTTTATTTATTAAAAAATTTAGCAAAATTTTAAATAATATCACGTCAAAATAATATTCAGAAGTCAATAAAAGACAATAGCAGTAAATTTATTAAGATAACTATAAATAAATATTAATCTAATGTTGAAATATTTATTAACAAATAGTACTGCTTAGTAGAAAATTAGGTACCTATTGTTTTGTTTTCAAATTTACCTTTTTGCAATTAAAGAAAATTTTAGTAACTATCGATGCCTATATAAAACGATACCCATAAAAGACAAGCATGCTCTGATCTCAACAATTTTTTCCCATGTTAAATTTGTATGTTCTTACTTCGCTGAAACTTATTATGTTTATATATTCCCCCAATATTTTCTACCATAAACAATAGTTATAGCAAGCTAGGTAGGTATTGAATAAGTATTTTTTGTTTGTTAATTTATTGATGATAGAGAAAAAAAATTTATGATTTTATAGACAGTGAAATACATTTAAACTATTTTTTGCAGTTTAATTTTGTAAAAACACCTAAAAATTATCAGTCACAGACAAATATTTCTAAGCAAACGAATTGAAAATGTAGTTTTATATCATAAGAATAAATGCGTATATATAGGGTGGACAGTAAATAACTCTCATAATTTTTAAAGAGCGGATGAAAATTTTAATTTTGGATTACGAAATTTTATTTTTTTTTCCGGAGTTAAGCTGCATTCAATTAATTAACCCTTTCCTGCACAGCAGTTTTAGATCATTACTGTGCAAACGATACTTCAAATTAGCAAATCATTAATAACATGGGTAAATACTTATTAGCAAGAATTACATAGTTTACACATATGTTCTATCGCACCAGAATGTTAATAGGACAATGCGATTTAATTGCCTATATTCAGGAGCAAGCAAAAACATTACCTATTTTAATAACTTAGAAAATACACATTACATAGTTCGTTGTAAGAACAATCATTTCGGTGATCTTTTTTAACGAATTACTAAAATTGCTTAAGGACTATGGTATGTAAGAAATAACAACACTCACATAATTTTAAAATAATTAACATATAGCTATTGGAAAAGTTACAAAGATTTTTTTAACAACTTATTAAATGCTGATAGCTTATTTTAATATCTCCTATAGGGCCTTAAGTATAACCCTTCACCCGAAATTTTTTCATCACCATCGTTGGCGACTGTATTCTCGTCATCATCAGCTTCTCCTTCGCTCGCAGTATCTTCGCTATCGCTAGTAGATGTTTTTTCATCATCATTGAATACATATTTTAACACTGGTTCAATAATATCATGCTTTTCCAATTCCCTGGTTATTGAGATAATCCGCTTTCCAATGTCACTTTCCTTTAAATTATTAAAATGGCTTCGTTTTTTCTCGTTTTCGATATAATCCGCGAAGCTGGGATTTATAATATGACTCCTTTCCATTAAATTGCACACAGTATTAACCATTTCTTCTCCAATTTGCGTCTGAGTCGCTAAACTTCTTAGTTCATCAACTAAATGGTTCGGGTCATCAAAATATTCTTCTCCATCAACAGGTTTCGAATGGCCATTATGAAGGTTAGTATTTTCATCATCATATTTGAAACGTTTAGCTTCTCCATTTATTGAATTAGATGTTGAAGGTTGGTCCTTTTCTTCCGAATTTTTATCTTCTTGTTCTTCATCCTTTGCGCATGCGTTCTGAAGCTCTTTGACCATTAATATGTCTAGAGCAGTTTGTAAGAGACCAGCTATCTTTGGAGTAAAACTTGTTTCTTTGTAGTTATCAGGCGATGGTAAATGCTTTTGTTCATCAGATCGATTATCTTCGACATTTACCGATTGTAGAATATTATGCGAGTTTTTTAAAGCGTGGAATTTACTTCTGATTGCTTCTGCTGCAGCCATCATACTTTCATCAAAAGTATTCAAGTTTCTTTTAGATAGATCTGTATCATTTTCGTGTTGATTTTGAAATACTGGTGCTTTATCTTCCTTTTCTTCATTTCTTGCTTCAAAACTATATTCGGTTTCATTATCATGATTTTCATCATTAGATTTTGACGATTCACTTTGTCTCCTGTTCTCCGCGCTGTTCACTTGTGTCCCATTATTTACCGTGGTATATTCAAACTGATTATTTGCGATCTGGTCATTATTGTTTGTTTCATGTTCCTGAGTATGCACTCTTCTTTTCATATGACGTAAAAGAGAACTTCTCCGCGAAAATGTCTTGTCACAACGTATACAGTTAAACATTTTGATAGATGTGAAGAGTTCGATTTATAACATAACACTGATTAGTTTTTATATCGACATGATCTTATATAGTACAACCAGAGCAGAATTGACGTAAAGTAATGACACCAAAATGCACCAAAGGTGCACCAAATGACACCAAACTGCACCAAAGGTGCACCAAATGACACCAAACTGCACCAAATGACACCAAACTGCACCAAAGGTGCACCAAATGACACCAAACTGCACCAAAGGTGCACCAAATGACACCAAACTGCACCAAAGGTGCACCAAATGACACCAAACTGCACCAAATGACACCAAAATGCACCAAAGGTGCACCAAATGACACCAAACTGCACCAAAGGTGCACCAAATGACACCAAACTGCACCAAAGGTGCACCAAATGACACCAAACTGCACCAAAGGTGCACCAAATGACACCAAACTGCACCAAAGGTGCACCAAATGACACCAAACTGCACCAAAGTTGCTCCAAATGACACCAAACTGCACCAAAGGTGCACCAAATGACACCAAACTGCACCAAATGACACCAAACTGCACCAAAGGTGCACCAAATGACACCAAACTGCACCAAAGGTGCACCAAATGACACCAAACTGCACCAAAGTTGCTCCAAATGACACCAAACTGCACCAAATGACACCAAAATGCACCAAAGGTGCACCAATTGACACCAAACTGCTTGGTGCAGTTTGGTGTCATTTGGTGCACCTTTGGTGCAGTTTGGTGTCATTTGGTGCACCTTTGGTGCATTTTGGTGTCATTACTTTACGTCAATTCTGCTCTGGTTGTACTATATAAGATCATGTCGATATAAAAACTAATCAGTGTTATGTTATAAATCGAACTCTTCACATCTATCAAAATGTTTAACTGTATACGTTGTGACAAGACATTTTCGCGGAGAAGTTCTCTTTTACGTCATATGAAAAGAAGAGTGCATACTCAGGAACATGAAACAAACAATAATGACCAGATCGCAAATAATCAGTTTGAATATACCACGGTAAATAATGGGACACAAGTGAACAGCGCGGAGAACAGGAGACAAAGTGAATCGTCAAAATCTAATGATGAAAATCATGATAATGAAACCGAATATAGTTTTGAAGCAAGAAATGAAGAAAAGGAAGATAAAGCACCAGTATTTCAAAATCAACACGAAAATGATACAGATCTATCTAAAAGAAACTTGAATACTTTTGATGAAAGTATGATGGCTGCAGCAGAAGCAATCAGAAGTAAATTCCACGCTTTAAAAAACTCGCATAATATTCTACAATCGGTAAATGTCGAAGATAATCGATCTGATGAACAAAAGCATTTACCATCGCCTGATAACTACAAAGAAACAAGTTTTACTCCAAAGATAGCTGGTCTCTTACAAACTGCTCTAGACATATTAATGGTCAAAGAGCTTCAGAACGCATGCGCAAAGGATGAAGAACAAGAAGATAAAAATTCGGAAGAAAAGGACCAACCTTCAACATCTAATTCAATAAATGGAGAAGCTAAACGTTTCAAATATGATGATGAAAATACTAACCTTCATAATGGCCATTCGAAACCTGTTGATGGAGAAGAATATTTTGATGACCCGAACCATTTAGTTGATGAACTAAGAAGTTTAGCGACTCAGACGCAAATTGGAGAAGAAATGGTTAATACTGTGTGCAATTTAATGGAAAGGAGTCATATTATAAATCCCAGCTTCGCGGATTATATCGAAAACGAGAAAAAACGAAGCCATTTTAATAATTTAAAGGAAAGTGACATTGGAAAGCGGATTATCTCAATAACCAGGGAATTGGAAAAGCATGATATTATTGAACCAGTGTTAAAATATGTATTCAATGATGATGAAAAAACATCTACTAGCGATAGCGAAGATACTGCGAGCGAAGGAGAAGCTGATGATGACGAGAATACAGTCGCCAACGATGGTGATGAAAAAATTTCGGGTGAAGGGTTATACTTAAGGCCCTATAGGAGATATTAAAATAAGCTATCAGCATTTAATAAGTTGTTAAAAAAATCTTTGTAACTTTTCCAATAGCTATATGTTAATTATTTTAAAATTATGTGAGTGTTGTTATTTCTTACATACCATAGTCCTTAAGCAATTTTAGTAATTCGTTAAAAAAGATCACCGAAATGATTGTTCTTACAACGAACTATGTAATGTGTATTTTCTAAGTTATTAAAATAGGTAATGTTTTTGCTTGCTCCTGAATATAGGCAATTAAATCGCATTGTCCTATTAACATTCTGGTGCGATAGAACATATGTGTAAACTATGTAATTCTTGCTAATAAGTATTTACCCATGTTATTAATGATTTGCTAATTTGAAGTATCGTTTGCACAGTAATGATCTAAAACTGCTGTGCAGGAAAGGGTTAATTAATTGAATGCAGCTTAACTCCGGAAAAAAAAATAAAATTTCGTAATCCGAAATTAAAATTTTCATCCGCTCTTTAAAAATTATGAGAGTTATTTACTGTCCACCCTATATATACGCATTTATTCTTATGATATAAAACTACATTTTCAATTCGTTTGCTTAGAAATATTTGTCTGTGACTGATAATTTTTAGGTGTTTTTACAAAATTAAACTGCAAAAAATAGTTTAAATGTATTTCACTGTCTATAAAATCATAAATTTTTTTTCTCTATCATCAATAAATTAACAAACAAAAAATACTTATTCAATACCTACCTAGCTTGCTATAACTATTGTTTATGGTAGAAAATATTGGGGGAATATATAAACATAATAAGTTTCAGCGAAGTAAGAACATACAAATTTAACATGGGAAAAAATTGTTGAGATCAGAGCATGCTTGTCTTTTATGGGTATCGTTTTATATAGGTATCGATAGTTACTAAAATTTTCTTTAATTGCAAAAAGGTAAATTTGAAAACAAAACAATAGGTACCTAATTTTCTACTAAGCAGTACTATTTGTTAATAAATATTTCAACATTAGATTAATATTTATTTATAGTTATCTTAATAAATTTACTGCTATTGTCTTTTATTGACTTCTGAATATTATTTTGACGTGATATTATTTAAAATTTTGCTAAATTTTTTAATAAATAAAACACATTTTTATAAATTATAATAATATACAATATATTGGAGTATGATAATATGAGAAAAAAAACGCTTATTTAGCATTGATAAAATAATTTCGTATTTAAGATGAATTGCTCTTACTACCGTCTTTCACAAAACTAGGGGTCACTTAATACCTATAGATATATTTAACTAATTTTTTAACAATAGCAAGTAATAAATTTTTGGATAAAAAATAGCTATAAATTTTTTAGATAAGTTATAAAATATTAAAAGAAAAATTTTCTTAAAATATATGGAACATTGTGCTATTAATTTAAGACTAAAAAAATATTATGAGGAGAAATTAATGTTTCAAAACTGTTTTAAATTCTTGATATTACATATTCAGTTTTAAAAATATTAAGAAATATGATTTTTTACAATATATTGATATTGTAAAATATATGTTTTTAACGGTGTAGAAACCCGTACTTTTAACAGAGTACTGTATATATGCGAAATATTATATTACTATATATATTTTAAAAAATTCAGGAAAATAAATTTGGCTTTTAAACACGATTCATATAGATATAGCGAATACCTGTATTACAATGTAATATTCATATATACATATGTATGAACGTATTGGACTTTTATAACATTATGTATCCACATTCCAAGATTTATATTTTAGCAAATCAGCATTTCTTATATGTATGTGCAAGGCTAATATTTGATAGACAATTTTATAAAGAATAATTTTTATTAAACTTGAAAAATAATTTTTATTAAGCATGTGAAAAATTAAATTTTTCGTTTTCAGGGGATATTAAATGTTTTTTTGTTTTATAATTATTCACCATAAAACCTAATAATACGATGCATATCAAATATTACTCATATGTATTATTGATTTATACTTAGTTAAAAAATTGTGATTTAGAGACGAGACCTGAATTGAAAAATCGATTTTTTAAATTTTTTATTAAACACCAAATAATGTTTATTTATTAATCTGGCATAATCAAAACTAGAATATAAATCAATGTCTAGCGATGGGTATTGAAAAAAAATCGAAATTTTTTTTGTTTTTTTGTTTTGTTTTTTTTTGTTTTTTGTTTTTTTTATAATTTTTTTTTATTAAATATATATAAAAATTGATACAATATTGAAATTTTTAAAATACATAGTACAATTAAATAATACATTTTGAAGAGAATAAATTACAAAATTCACCATTCAGCATCCTCCACGATTTCAAGAAGATCCAACGTTTTAAATTGCAATTTATGAGTTAGTCCAATGGGTCCATTATTCATAATACCAAGTTTTGGATTGCTTTGCAACCATGCCAGCATCTGCTCGCTCAAATTGTCAAATCTCGCTGGTAACGAAATGTATCCAATTTCCAATTCCAATATTGTCTTCATTTTCGATGAATCGAATTTCGATGGTAGTTGACTGGCTCCCATTATTTTATATACTTTTCCAATTTCCATATCAGAAAGTTTAATCCATCGTTTAACAGCGCCAAGATGATTCAATTCATCCACAAAATTTCCAGCCATTTTTTGAATTAAGTCTCTGTTTCCAGATGAAGCACCAGCAGTAATGGATTCCATTGTTGGCAACAATTAACTCTTAACACACAACAATTGAAAATTCACAACAATAAGGTTTAATGTTTTTTTTTTCACTAAAGTTTCGAACAAAATTGTAACTGAAGAAATTCTGTCGCGCCCTTTTTATAGCAGAAAGATAGCCTGATGACGTCATTTATCACACTTTATGTAGCCATACAGGTTAAAACCTGCTGCTTCATTTTTTTTGCATATTAGACAGAAATCTTCGCTATTAATAACAGTTTACCTTTAGTGACGTCAGCTGACAATTTATACAAGTTTAAACCTGTTTTCAGATAAAAATATGCAATCATATGATAAAATTCATTTTTGCATATTAGACAGAAATCTCTGCTATTAATATCAGCATTCCTTCTAATGACGTCAGCTGACAGTTTAAGCCTGTTTTCAGATAAAAATATTATAAAATTATGAAAGCAACGCCACCTTTTCATGGAATTTTGAATCTAGGTACAGAATTCGCGGTGGTTCAGACTAACGACGCTATCAAAGGTGACTGCGCCACCTGTTGACAATTTTTCAAACTTACACACAGGAATCCAGACCAGCAACGCTATCAAAGGTGACTGCGTCATCTATTAGGGAATTTACAGGGCTCGAAGGTGGCTGCGCCATCTATTAAGGAATTCTTAGGTTAGAAACAATCTGTTAGGTTACACCAAATTTCCTTAGGTTCTGTTAGGTTGGATCAAGTTCCGCTAGGCTAGAAAAAAATTTTGCTCCACCCACCGCCGGAGGCTTCTAGAACCGCCTCGGTAGTTTTGCCTCCATCCGAGGTCGCTCAAAAAGTCGGATGGAGGGATGGAGGTTCCCAAATGCCCATATTCCTACTACTTACAAGGTATTGAAAAGTGCGAAAGGCCAATTAGCTCAAAAAAGGGTCTCAACATTCAAAACATAAAACCTCAGTTGTTCAGTACCATTAGGAAATATCGCAGTAAAAAATTCCAAGATTTCGAATGTCGGATTTGTTAGAGAAGAAGGAAGGAAAATACCTAAAATTTATTATCATTTTTTGGCTACATTTCGAAAACCATCCATTTTTATAAAAAGATTCTTTAGTTCAAGATTAAGGATGATATAATTTTCTACAACATATTTCTATGTACTTATTTAGTAGCAAATCCAGAACTCTTTTAGATACAGGGAAATAGAAAAGTGAAAAAAATCAGTATTCGGAAAAACTATATTCATATAATTGAAAAAACAAGGGATGTTTGTGATGAGGGAATTATGGGGATGTCACAGAGAACAGATAGACATGATGAAATTATGAGTATTCTGGAAATTTTCTTTAAAGTCCTAAAAACCTATCTAAAAAGTTGATTTTTATCAAGTATTTGTCAAAATTAATTATTGACCTTTCTCGCCACTATATTTAAAATAATACTGCTTTTGACAAAAAATGAAAATGTTTTTGTAGAAAATTTTATCATCTTGAATTTTGAATTAAACGGTTTTCCATAAAAATGTATAGTTTACGAAATATAGCCGAAAAGTAATAATAATCTGCATTTTAGCCAACATTTTTCTTTCTCTCTCCCAAACCCGGCGTTCAAAACCTTGAGACTTTACCACGGTATCTTCTAATGGTACCTACTGAAAAATTTATGACAGATACAGATTTCATATTTTGAACGGTGGGGTGAATCCCTAATTTAATCGAACTATAAAGTTAAGTTACCTCAAGAGCTATAGAAACCCTAGTACTTTTAGTTTATGACACTACTTTACATACATCTTTATGAGAGGCATTTCCTAAGACGAAAATATTCATGGAAAATGAGTAATGATCTATATGCTCTCAGCAAAAGCACGTAAAAGACAATTCCAAACTTTTTGATGGTACTGTACGATTTTATAGAAATTTACATTAATAAATTCAATCATTCCATACATTTATGTATGTATTATGTCGGTTTATCCTTGAACAGAAATCGAGAGACGCAATGTCATTACCAAAATACATACATAATAGACAATAACAAACGTCTATCTATCTAACTAAAAAATAAGATGTGTTCATTTGTTGTTTGCCAGTCGTTTTTTGCCTGTCTTGTTTAATTAAATAGGCGCACCCTTTTTTTCTTACAGCCAGTGCACGTATATTATTTAGAAACTGATTTCGTAATTATTAAAAATAAAATTTTTATAGTAGACAATGTACAACTTGTAAATATTACGAAAGTATGGCGGCTATAAGGTTTATTCAAAGCTACTGGAAACATATTGATAAATACAATTACATCTAGGTATATCTTTTCAGAACTTTATATCAAGGAGCGATTAATATCAGTGAAGTATATAAATCTCTTGCAAATCTTGCCTACGCGTATGAATATTTTGAAAATGTATACTGTGTGAGTTTTTCGAGAGTTGCCATTTTTATTACAGCCAAACCGTTGATATCGACGGGGGCAACCGATTGCTATAGTCAGGAGCTTCATAGCTCTTATGGTTTTCGAGCTATGATACAAACTTATAGATTTTTAAATGGGACTATATATTAATTTTTCGATAAAACTAATCTAATGCATTAATTAACAACATAAATGAGCAAAAAAAATTTTTTTACCCAAGTTTAATTTTTTAATTTTTCCCTAATTTATCAATTAGGCGGTAAAAATATGCATATATACTTGAGCCTATTTCAACCGATAGTGTTATTCTTGGTTACATTTCCATTACATCCAAGAAAAGAACCTTTTCCAGTACCATTTCTATCATAAAAATTTGGTTGTAATAGAAATGGCAACTCTCAAAAAACTCACATGGTATATGTACATAATGTATAAATAATACCTACGGGTACTAATTTTATAAAAACTAAGAGAAGAAGCAGTATGGTAAATTCCTTTTTTAAGTTATTTTTCAATTCCAAAATATTAATTTTATATACATAATAATTATGTTATGAAAACAGCAAACATTTCGACGATCTAAATAGGTACCTACGTATATATATAGCTGAGTTTTTGAAAAATTGCCTTTTTTATTACGGCTAAATTATTAACCAAAAAAATAGTTCAGATAAGACTTGTAGCTACCTAAGGGAGCACTGAGCGACTACTATAGCCAGGACTCTCATATAGTTTTCGACTCTCGTATAGGACTTTCGTTTTCGAACTAACAATAAGATACTAACTTATACATATTTTTAAAATGGGAGTCTGTGTTTAAAAGATTTTTTAAAGATTAGCAAATGGTTTAGAACTACCGGTAATACTCGAATTTCTATTCTTTTCTCTCCTAGTCTTGAGTAAGTACTTTTTAAAAATGAATTTTTGAAAGTATGCACTGCAGCTTAGTTCAGACAACATAAAAATATAAGGTTTCTGGCTAACGATAATGTACTGCTTATAAAAATATAGAATTAAAAAAATAAAAGATGTAAATAATTTTCAATGAATTGATAAATAAGAATCAAATTAAATTAACAATTAATTTAAATACTAGTCTTTTAAAATTTATTTTGTTACAAAGGAAATTAAAACCATTTTTAGTTCAAGCATCTTATATCATAACTCAAAAACGAAAGAAGTTCCTGGTTATAGCAATCGATTGCCGCCAGCAATATCTGAAACTGTGTAATCTGAACAATTTTTTTGATTAACAATAGTTTAACCTCAATAAAACTCTCAAAAAACTCAACCTGTCTGAACCAATCTGTATTTTAAAATTGTTAATAACAATAAATATTCCTTTATTTTATTCCTTCTAACAATTTCTTAATTCTTTTTTTCCCCAACAAAAAACAACTTTGACAAAAGATCTTAAATTGTAAAACTTATTTTTAAACACTATATGCAAATGCATAATATTGAAAGAATAATTTCAAAGAAAAGAAAAACCTAACGTTCATGATTAAATCATATCTAGATAATTATAATTGAACACTTGCATTCATATTATTGACATACTATACCTATATACATACAATATACATATATATACGTGTTTATTATTTATTGTATATTTTCTTACATAATACATTTATTTATACTGCTACTTTACAAACTATGAAAATTGAGTAATACGTGAACAATAGTATTTATGTATTAATGTATTATCAATAAGCACAAACAATAAGTAGTACAAATATATATGATTGTAAGTAGTAAAATATTGGTAATGTAACGGCGCCAACTGCGCGAATCGCGACAAAGAAACATACGTACATATGTACATATTTTCCGCACACTGTACAATTCAAGGTTAACTGACAATAAAATTAATCGAATTTACAAGTATATAATACAATTTTCATTTGTAAATATACGATTGTATGTGTGTATGTATATGGTACAATTTTCAAATATGGTGGAATAATACAATTACCGTCATTATCAGAATTGAAAGTTGGTATATTATCTTATCAGTTAATCGTTAGTGATATGGATTTTGCAACAATAAGATAATAAAAGAATTTTGTAGGTAACTACGTGGCTATATTGTGTGCATGTATATTGAATAAATTGAATGCATAGGTATATGGCTGTTTCTCTACTAATTGGAAAATTTTGATACAAAACTGTCCCAAGCATAATTTTTTTTTTAAATATTAAGAAAATATGTAAATACAATGGAAGGCATTAATATATGAAATGTGTATCTTAAAAAAGCTTACCAATTATCCTCTTTATTTGTGAATTATGAACGATTTTATGAAAAATCGCGACAAGGAACTGTTCCAGGGGAAGAAAAAACATACTTTCGTCGAATAGAAGCAATCAAAATCTTTGTTTTTTTTTTTTTTTTTATTTATTATAACTTTTAGAATCTATATTACGTACGAATAAATTAAAAATTTCTAAGTAAGTTAAACATTATAATGAATTTTCTTAATGCTATAGGACGTTTGTCATTAAAATCAAATTTTTGGTTAAATTGCCTTTTTAAGTAGCTGAACTTATAACTCTCAAGTCATGAAATTATATATTATAAAATTAATATTAGAACAAGAAAAATACTACCTTCTACTAACTTATTTCGCTATGAAATGACAGGGGACTGTTTGTCAGGGGACTGATATTTTACATAAAAAGTTTCCTAGCATAAAATCATTTTAAATCTATTCAATTTTAAGGGGTAGGCGTGATAATATATTCGCTAAGTAATTATTTTATAAATTTGTTGTAACTTAATCACTTAAAACAATAGAAAAATTGTTTAGCAGGGGACTGTTACAACTAGCGACCCAGACGTGTACTTACAAATGCAGCGGTGACAGTGAACAAAATGATGTCAGCGCACTTAACTCTGCAACCGAACGAACTTCACACCGATTGCGTTCCGTTTCATGATATAAACGATCGCGTCAATGCACAGTGTGATTTCAGTACCATTATCAAATTGTAGGAGGGGGCTGTTCAAAAAATTTAAGGACAACATTTGATTACTGGTTTTTTAATGAAATTTTTATTTTAAAATATGATTGCGTTTTACAAAGATACTTACAGTATTCTAGTATTATTCACATTTTTTTTCTCAGACAGTAATGATACTGAATATAAATATTTGTAATAATACCTCTAATTCTGGAAATGGGACACGACAGTGGACTGTGAATTGACTGTAAAAAGTGCTTGTAAATTGAATATTACAATATTATATTACTAAATGGGTTATGGCCTGCCAAGAATAGCTAATATACTGTCTTTATAATACACAAAACTTAACAATAATAAGATCTATTATATAAAATCTACCTGGGACAGCGATTTTCCAATTAGTAGAGAAATGACCATATACACAATTAGTACTCATAAAAAGGTTGAAATTTTTTTTATAGATAATTGAGTCTGGTGTCGTCAGGGTCACCACTTTTGAACAAAATAAAATCGGGACAATCCAAGGAAAAAATTAAAAATAGGTTTTGTGATAATATTTATCTAATTCTTTATTTTTCTATACATGTTTTTTATTGCTAGCAGTCACTGTTTTTATTGTAAATTACCTTAGTAAGACTACCTTTTTTATTGTAAGTTAGACATCATCTAACTTACAATCTTTCATTTGAGTTAAACCTGATGATGAGTAAATAAAATATTCTCATATTTTATAAGATATGGATTTTCAACAAAGTAAACCTTCAAAGTGTTTATTATTAAATTTGATGTTTATTCATAAATTCATAATCCACTATTACAATTGTAAATTATTTCTTTTTTGTATAACAATATAACTTATGTATTTTGAAATTGATTCGTTGCAGTCTTGTCACTCTAAAACACTTGTAAAAATTTTATTTTAATAACAAATAAATTTTATGAAGAATCAAAAGTGTACACACAAAGATACATTCACACAAATGAATTAATATTTTAGTGGAAGTGTTGGGAAATTCATGTTTATTTTTATCTAAATGTTATACAGATGGCTTTGGTTGGTATTGTGGATAATTTCCAAAAGTAAAACGCTAAATATTCTCCTTGTTAGGGATTAGTATTTCGAGTTTAAAAGTTAAAAAACATAAAATCATGAACTCACTCTACCACAATATTTATATGAACATATAAGAGATTTACTCACATTATTTTTTTTGTTGGGTTGAACTTACAATAAATTAAGCTAACAAGTCGCTAAACACTCTCCAATAATTTACTGATTTTGTCTTATTCTTCGATAGTTTTCTGATTGGTGTAGGCATCTGCTTATTGCTTCTTGTAATAACATCTCTAGAGATTAAAATTCACAGTGATGAAGAGTGATTGAAGAACTAGTAACTAGCCCAGCGTTTTACCCGATAGACGACCGAATAGAAGACCTTCGGTGGTATCAACTTCATAATTTTTCAATCACTATGTGAATTTTAATTAAGATAATGAACTGGTTATACATATATCAAAAGAAAATCGAGTCTTCAAGTATCAACTAATGTAACTGGACATTAAGTGGACATATGAATATTGACGTATGTTGAAATACGAACATAGTTCCTCATATGTCAATAATATTTTACAGGCACTCGATAATATTTGTAATTTAAAAAAAAAGATCGAAAATAAGCGATTTTTTTACTTTTTCATCTATTTTTACAATTAACCGGTTCATCCTTGTCGAAACTTGAACAATGACTAGACAATAAGAAACATAACGGTTTAGAAGTATGTACAATATTGCCAAGTAGGAATGCAAATTCAAAGGTTTAACATTGGCTAACTTCAAAAATGCATCACTGCTTGCATTAGGCAGAGTCAAAAGTTCAAAAATGTATCAGACGCATCACAACGAAAAATCAAAAGTTCATTTTTGAATTTGATGCGTCAAAACAATGCATCAAGAAATTGGGTGATGCGTGTCCAAGATGCTTGTCATGTGTATAATGTAGAATTATAACTACTTGCCATATTATGTAGGTATTAACACCAACAGGAATAATTCCGAAAAACTAATTGTTGAAAAAGATGAATGTATTTACCTTTTATTAAAAATTCGTCAAGTGCGTGTTTGACACGCACTAAGTAATGTTCCTCACAATCAGTGGTCATAACTAAAACTTCTTAACCCTAGAATCATACGTACACGTCAAAACGACGTACGAACTTCTCTACCTGCTCCAATACTACGACTTGTTGTTGTACTTGTTTGCTGTAAGATTTCTGTTATCTAACTTATCTGTTATTATAACACACCACATATATTTATTTTGTTTATAGTCATTGTCGTTCTGTTTGTATTGAAATAGTGTCCGTCAAAAGGACGTCGATGTATGATTAACGTATGCTTTTTTGGAAGATTTTGTACACTACGTATAAAAGTTTTCCTAATTTTTTTAAAACTTATTAAATATATGGATTTTATAATTAATTTATTCAATGATTATGATAATGTGAAAGATGATTACAGCCGTTTGACTTATAGAGACGACATAATACTGAAGTTTTAATATATTGAATCGAAAACTACAGAATGTATTTCGAATGACTTAATAAAAGATTAACAATTTATTTTGTGGAAAATATTTTAATTTTTATTATTTTTTGAGATCTTATTCGAAAAATTACTAACAAATTTTAGAAAATTTACAAATGTGCCTAATGGGGAAATAACTACATATCTATAGGAATATTTATGACTGAGAAATTTCACATTCTGTAAAGTCACACATGTCCACTGACTCATAATAATTCATAAATTAATTATTACAATTGATGTATTTATCTATTTTTTAATTTTTATAATGAAAATATGCTTTGATAAAAAGATTAAAAAAATTAATAAATATTTACATTAAGAAATTTTTCCAAATCCAATTTTTTTTAAATATTTTGTTCCCTTTTGTAGTATTGTTATGTCAAAAAAAATGTTTTTTGCAAATAAACTCTAAAACTCTCCGTAAAAAGTCCATCCGTCAAAACGATGTCGATGTATGATTAACGTTTCTCGTAGACCAACGTATGATTCTAGGGTTAAAATATAACAGTCCGGACACATACGTTCACGATGTGACACATACGAACACGATCGTTCTGAAATCAAAAAATAGGTTATACTTTAGGATTAAGATTTATTTATTAGGAAAAATATTTTATCCACCTTCATATCCCGTTATAAAAAATTCCTGATTGTACGGAACACTGATGAAACAACTGATTGTACGGAACACTGTTAGCGCAAGTACAACTTGCACTTAACGACTTGTTTTTATTAAAGCTAATTATGTACAGTCAGCCACACTCGTATTCGTACAGCAGCATATTTTCTCATATGACAAAATTTAAACCAAGTGAATTTTCATAATTTCCCACAAATTTGAAATTTTTTGTTTATAATATTAATATTTGGATCTTCTACTTCCTATACAAGCTAAAAAAATTTCATTAATAGTTTTTAAAAAAAAATTCTCAAGAAAAATGTTATGCATGCAATTTGTATCAACATGTCCAACGCCACATTCGTATTCGTACACCATAAAATTTGATAAATATTTTTATATGTTTGAAAAATTAATTACTTGATTTTCAAATTTAGAAGTATATTTACGTAGGTATGTACCTTTATTTTAAATAAACATAAAATTTAATAATCCTTAAGGTCAAATTTTTGATTAATTTGCCGAAAAAATAGAAAAATTTTAATGGAGTTCAAGCAATTGTTATTGATGTATGCTAATAAAATAAATTCCTACAGAAAGTCCTTAAACCTCTTAAATAATAAGTGAACAACTATTTCACATTTAATTTGTCATAAAGGGTAACCAACAGGATAATAAATTAGAAAATAACTCTTGAAATATGGATAAAGAATATTATTAATTACTAATAATATCTTACACTAAATTGTCATTTTTTAATGAAAAAATTAACAAAAATCCATAAAAGAATGATAGAATGGTCAGGATTAAGTGAAAAGGTTACTTAGCAAAGTATTTTTGTCCTGGAAGAATTTCTCGCGTTATTGAAAGACGTGATATATACCGTGGGAATGTACGTGATAAGTAACATAAATAAATAATAAAACTTATATTGCTCTAAAATGTAGGAAAATAAGGATTTAAGGACATGGTCAATGATGAAAATCTTAATTTTACGTTTATCTGGGAATATTTTGTTACATCGAGATTCAGAATCCTTATTTATGTAGTTTCTGGAACAGTCTATTTATCCTTGTTTATACATATATGTTATTTACATGCATTTTTTCCCACGGTATATATCACGTGTTTTAATAACGTGAGAAATTTTTTCGGTGCGAAATTTCTTTGCTATGTAATCCTTTCACCTTATCCTGACCATTTTAGGGCTCTTTGGTGGATTTTTGTTAATTTATTCATTCAAAAATGACAATTTAGAACAAGATGTAGTATTTTTTATCCATATTTCAAGAGTTATTTTCTAATTTATGATCCTGTTTGTGGTCCTTTATGACATATTAAGTGTTAAATAGTCGCCTACTTACAATTTAAGTCCTTTCTGAAAAATTTATTTTGGTAGCATAGATCCATAATCGATTTTTTGGTCTCTATTGAAATTCCTTTAATTTTTCAGTAAATATATGGAAAAATCGACCTTGAGGATTATTATATTTTATGTTTATTTAAAATAAAGGTACATACCTACGAAAATATACTTCTAAATTTGAAAATAAAGTAATTAATTTTTGAAACATATAAAAATATTTATCAAATTTTAAGGTGTACGAATACGAATGTGGCGTTGGACATGTTGATACAAATTGCATGCATAACATTTTTCTTGGAAATTTTTTTTTTTAAAAAACTATTAATGAAATTTTTTTAACTTATATAGGAAGTAGAAGATCCAGATATTAATATTATAAACAAAAAAGTTCAAATTTGTGGGAAATTATGGGAATCCATTTGGTTAAAATTTAGTTATATGAGTAAATATGCTGCTGTACGAATACGGGTGTGGCTGACTGTATATAATAAAAATTAGAAATAAATAAAGGTTTAAAAAATGTTAACTACGATTTTTTTATTAGAAACACAAAATTACAAAGACAACGTATTTATTATATCACAAAAGTTATTTCTAATGTGTTTATCGTAATTGGAAGATTTTCTTGATGTAGATGTACGAATAAATACACCGATATTCCGTTAACCGTACGACAATACATACACGTGGTACCCTTAACGGAATCATATACAGGATGTTTCTCTAGACAATTTATTTTTTAATAAAAATTAAAATATTTTTATAAAAATAAATTTTTAAGTCTTATTTCCTAGCTACATAATATTTATTTCTAATTGTAAGCTTAGAAATTATATATGTGTATTAATAATTTTTATTATTACTATTATCATATATTTATGTTAACTTTCAAAATAATCGCCTATATATGTTAAAAATTGAAGTTTTATTTACATAAAAATGTTTATTTACATTAAAAATTTTGTCACGTAGATTGTGTATGTATACACAAACACACACAAACGGTACGCATAATGGTAGTACGGATATCGGAAAACCGCGGTAAAAAATAAAGTCCTGACACGTTATTTTGTCCACCTACGTGCACATTTTTTTTTCATCATATCAAATCTTTACGGACGAACGAACGGAAACGGACGAACTATGACGAAACGAATAGGTATAAAATAAGCGAAAAAACGGACACTGAGAGCCATCTTACAGTTGGGGAGAAATACAATGATGAGCAATATGGCCCTATTTTTGATAGGATTCTATATGTATATAATTTTTTCTATGAATTATGTGGACTGGTCGGCAAGTATGTAATTATCACAAATACGTAAAGATGGCTCTCTGTGTATTAAAATAAGTTATTAGATAAAGATAACAATTTTTAGAATCTGTTCCATTATTAATAATTTTAAGAAAAAACAGCGAAAGAAAAAGATAAATATATACACGCTTCTATAAAATAGAAATAGAAAGAGAAATTTTTTTTTTATTGCAATTTTGTGTACAATCAAGTAAACTTGATTGTGCATTGGCCACTAAACCATAGAATTCACAGGTACATGAAATACATACAATACATAGTCCTCTTGCGTATATTCAATATATGAATGTAAAACTCTATTATTATTTACCATTTGTTCTCTGATTTACCACTTCTCTCAAATTTTCGGTTACTCACCAATCTTATAATGTTCCGAACTTACACGAAGGTAGTTCGGAACATAAAAACTATTTGAATACATTTTGCACTTAAAATATGTAATATTTTTTATTGAAATAATTTGAACATTTTCAATTTCAAGTAAGTTCAAGTTGAAATTCGAAGATAATAATATACCTAGACAAGGACTGCATTGCTATATTATCTATAGTCTAACATGCTACATTATCTGTCTTATCTATAGCCAAATCAAAGGCTAAATGATGCCAATATCCCGTTCAAAGACATCTAATGTGCATCAAATTTCAAGAGAGCATCAGCAGCGCATCATGTAGTATTAGACGCATCGTAAAGTCATGATGCTGCATCGATGCGGTAAAATTTACATTTTTGCAGTTACCCATTATTACTAAGAATTAGAATAATACAAAATATAATGAAACTACCTATACATATGTAAATAAAGACCGAAAAAAATATTAAGATATACCTAATTCAGTCCTAAAATTAAAATGAAATATGAAAATAAGAAATATTAATTACTAAAATTAAAGAGAATATTTAAGTGTCTATTAATTTGCATAACATACAAAATTCTTTTGAGATAAGACAGAATGGCTGGCGACTGTACTAACTTAAATACACAATATACAATTAGATGAAATGTCTTCCTTTTTTTTTCAAAAAGTACCAAGTAAAATACTAAATAAATACATAATTATGTAAAAATACATATTAGTGTAAATGTGGTAAATGTTAATTTATGCATTGCAGTATAATATACATACATATTGTAATATGGACGTGGTTATGCATTTGTGTTTTTTGTGTGTTAAAATATATTATGTATGTATATGTGTTTGTCGTGTATGCATTTGGATGAGTGACGTTACTTTTCGTTAGTATGTGTGTAGTGTATGAGTTGGTGTAATGTTTTGTTAGCGTATATTCCGTATATTCTCTGTAACCCCAGCCACATGTGGTTACAGAAACACATTCTGTTTACTAAAGTCATTTCTTTACTACTCTCTCCACCGCCATTAAGTCTCTCTATCCATTCCTATACTTACACACACATGTGTATTGTATGTTTAAAATATCAGTGACCATTAAAATGTTTCTGAATAAGGAGGAGTATTGTGAAGAGACAGAATAATGATTTTTTTTCTTAACCAGAATTTTAAAATATTTTTTACAATTCCTAGACTAAAGTTCATAATTTAATACCTCAAAACTGGAAGTAAAGTGTCACTTTTAGTCCTTAGGGGCGAGGGGTTACTTTTAAGACAATCAGTAGGCGGAATAGGGTACTTGACTGAAGTTACAAAAATATTCTAAAAGCATTGTTTTTCCATATCAGTTAAGTGATTTTTTTTGTTTTCGTCAGATTCTGTAAAATATCATCAAAAAAGTAACACTACAATTTTAAATGAGAAAAAGGCGGGAAAACACCTCACTATAGTGACGTCACAGTTTGAAGCAACTAAACGTCAATGTCAATATTTATAACCTCAAAACTTTGATTATATTCATAAAATGTCAAAGTAAAAGCAAGTATTAATTTGAATCCTGGTCTATTATTATTACTATATATATATATATATATATATATATATATATATATATATATATATATATATATATATATATATATATATAAGCTAATAGAAATATTCAAAAGAAAACACAATTTCACCTCAACGATGAAAATTATCAAAATCGATATATCTAGCTACAAAATATTACGTCATTTTCAAGACATGGCGCGTTTTCACTAATTTGAATATTTGTTGGAAAATGGCGATTTTCAAAATAAAATTTTTAAATAGTTATCAAATTTTTTTATGTTTCATCATTAAAATTGGATATAGGTAATGATAATGCATAGAATTATTTAACATTTGACACAAATTTTAAATAATAATAATAAAATTCAAATCTGCAGATAATAAAATTATATATGCTCCAATCCTTTTAATTTTTCCACAATATATACATGATGTTATATTATTATTCCACATAATTCAAACGAAATTTTTATAATTTTTTCTTGAATTGTTATTATTATACTACAAGATTGAAATATTTCTTTTAATACCTCATGTGATCGTTTTACAAGCTATCAAGCAACAAGTTTCGCACAAATACGCAACAATAAATCATACACCAAAATCTTTTTTTGTGCGGAGAATAAGGAACGCATACAAAAAAGTTACACAAAAAAGAGAAATATTCAAAAACTTCATAAATACGTAGTTATAAAACACATAGCTCGCAACAGATTTTAGAAGTTTCATGGAAAACTTAGAACTCAGAACTTCACAGTTTCCCTAGAAATTGATATTTTAAACAAGAAAAAGAATTAATTAAGACTCTTTTAGAGTCGTTGGGCGAGCCAAGCGAAGCATTATAAGGAAATGATTTTGTATAAAATTATCTACTAGTGACACCAAATAGGGTCCAAATTAAAAAGTTGAAGAAATATTGACAATTTTGCGAAGTTAAAATGTCCCCCCAGAGCCTTCAGGTCCCTTGGAAGGTCTAAAACGTAAATGAATTAAAACTGTTACTATTGGAGTTCTTATGTTGTGGACGTTAGCCACGCTATTAAAATATAAAGATGGTTATTATCGTTGGTCGTTGGGCGAGCGGCACCAAGCGCTATAAATAATTGATGTTGGACAGAATTTCGGAATATCTGATTTAAAGTGAATCGATCTCTTGAAATTTTCCAAGTTTAGAATTTGAAATTTTAGTATATTACAGAGAAAGATATGATGCATTCACTGACACTATTTTGAATAATTTCTGACGTGTAGTTTAGAAGAAATAAATTTTCAAAGTTAGAATTTTTAATGTACGAGTAAATGCCAAAGAATGATTAGTGTCATTAAAAACCAACTTTAAGATTTAAAAAACTGAAAATTATTTTCTTTTATGTTTTTGAATCATTAAAAAATTATTTTTTTTAATATTGGACGTTTAGTTATTGTAATAAATAGAAAAAAAAACTATAAAAATGTCAAATTTTTATAAATGACACGAACACACCCATAATATATTTATTTATGTATAAGTTATTATATGTGCGTACACGGAAACTACCAGAATCAAATTCATTACTTTTAAAATTATTAAAATTAGAAGACTGAATAATAATCAAATATTAATACTGTTTTACATGTATTGTAAAATTTAACTTATTTTTCTACACATAAATTATATTTATTTATAGAGAAAAAAATAGACCTAGTAATTCGTTTGTCACAAATTTGTCAGTACTGATCGATTCACTTTAATGTAACTGGACCTATAATTCAGAAAATTTTATGTGAATGAAACCGCGGACTGCAACTAGTTATGATATATACTTTTGAACCATTGTTTGGCAAATTCTGTTTATCTATTAGCCACTTTATCAACAACAGAACTAACAAAAAAACGTTGCCACATTTCTAAGTTCACTCTTTTAAAACCAACACTTGGTGCAAACCAGTCAACCAAACAATTATTGAACACCATTCAATAGATTAAACATTAAAAATATGTATGGTCGATAATAAACACTTGTGGATGTTTTTAAAATCTGTAGAAAGAAGTTTTGAGTCAATATTTAACGTGAAGTCATTACAAAATTACATATACACATGTGTCTTTTGTATATCAAAAATATATTTTGAACACTTGTGTTCACCAAGAGAAGAAATGTTTTTTTTTTTTATTATTTTTTGACATAGGGTTGAATTTATCTGTTATAAATCTGAATCTTTTTTTGCCTTATTTTTACGAGGGTGGTGGCTAATAGAGGTCTTGTCCATTTTATTGTACGGAGACAGGTTTGTTGTTCTGATTTTCGTCTGATTTTTTTTGTGAAGAACCCCAAGGGTTAATTGCTGTTATTATCCATTACGACGTGCAGGTATACACGAAGATAGGAAACTGTATATTTAGGTATGTATGTTTATCTTGTGCATAAAATGCATAAAATGTAGTTCTTATATGTATGAATAACATTAAAATATAATATAGGTAAATAATACAGGGTGCTAGGCAGAAAATTGGACAAATTGATAGGGGTGATAGATGCCCCTAAAATAGGAAAATATTTAAAATTATTTCAATTGCCAAACTCTTTTTATTGACTTTCATAACTTTCTGAATCAAGACAATAATAACTTTTTTTTAAGGTTACTATAATCTTATTTTTAAAAACTGAAAATGACTCATTTCAAAAATAAATTTTTGTCACATATAAAATTTATTAGATAAGTATAATTTCCACTATTCTTTTGCAGTACATTACTTAGATAGTAGATCTTGTGAGAGATAGCTATATCACGAGTTTGTCCAAAACATAAATTTATGTGAATGAGTTATTTTCAGTTGTCGTTCTTTTCACTATACCTAGTTACTTTTTCATATTTTTGATCTTACCACACTAAGACTGACGAACAACAAATCAGAGAAATTTACTATTTTAGTTTTGGGTAATTATGCAGAAGCACGGCTCCACCTATTTTTGGCTCTAAAAGGAAAACTAATGATCCGATTAAAATGATTCTTTTTTTTAATGTTCGTTGCCACGGCGGATTAGTTAAAAAAAATACTACAAATCGATACCGATAATGGAAATGCTGGAAAACTGTAGTTAAATTTGAAAAAATTCAATTTTTTCTAGAATTTGAAAAAATTCAATTTTTTCAATATTGAAACAATATTGTCACAGTTTCAAAAATAAAAGTGGTATTTTACAAAGTAAAATATTTGTTTATTATTTACAAATATGGAATACCATAAAGTAACGCTCAAATCTATTAATATTATAAAGAAATGTTTATTATTGGATTTTATTTCAAGAGTAAGATAACTGAAGTTTCTAATTCCGTTCGTAACTATTTAATTTGTCATCTCGTTTATTTACTAGAACGCTTAAAACAAAAACGTCCCTTTCATGCCACTTCTCCCCTACTCATGCTAGTGGGCAGGAGTAGATTTTCACTATGTTTACTCTCTTACTTACTACTTTAGTATAATACTCCAGAGTGGTGCACACCAGCGATTATTTACTCCCAAGAGAATATTTTCAATACTTCTTTAGTAAAATACTCCACAACCGACAATACTACATGAGTATAGAAAGTATTTGAAATCGTCAATTTTTCACTATTTTAGTAAAATACTAAGTTAGTTACAAAATCTCCTGGTTGGTGCTCATCAGCCTAATGAAAGAAAAAGTTAATACCTAGTTTTAATCCAACTTTTGAGGACAATATTAAAATTCTGAAAAAATAATTTTTTTTATAAAGTTGTGTAACACTTCTAATTGGGATCTTTGGTATAATTTTACTACAAATGTATGCATCTGTCACGTCTTTAACCCTACCCAATCTTGAATCTTCTACCGAACACCCTGTATAATATGTAATTTAAAAGAGTTGCATGTAATTAGTTTAGCTGAATTGTTCGACGTTAATTGCCAAACTAAAAAATATGAGCGATGTTCTTATCACCATGCTATTTTTAATACATATTACTTATTGGTATGGTTTTCTTAACAATAATAATTGTAGTCGATGCAGCACAGTGACTGTCAAAAATAATTAATTATCTACGCATTTACGCATGAGCTGTATGTAATAGTACTGAGTTTATAAGTTGCATTTTCATACGAGCAAAAAAATTATGCAAAAGTCGCGCAGCGATGAGTATGTAATTGCGTTCGTGTGTTATATGCCTTACAACCAAGTTTCGTACTATACTTTATCTACGACTAACATTAGTAATATTTTGGCAATGTAATTTACCCGACATAATAAAGAAATGTTTGTTGCTACCTCAAAAATCTAAAAAATAAAAAATTGATCAATTTGAGATCCACAGTATTGTCATTAGTTAATTTTCTCCAAAACTTTTTGTGTCCTTTTATACCGGAGATGTTAGTTTTAGTTTCGACACACAATTTTAAAACTCTTTAAGAATTTTTGGTTCGGGATCTTTGGTCAGTTGACCCGATGATGGTTGAAAATGCCGAATCGAAAAAAATTACCTCGGTTCCAGTATTTATTAAATTTTGTTCTGCTGATTCTTATTTCATTGAAATACAAATTTACAAGATTT
Source organism: Brachynemurus nebulosus (assembly GCA_035578155.1). Taxonomy (NCBI): domain Eukaryota; kingdom Metazoa; phylum Arthropoda; class Insecta; order Neuroptera; family Myrmeleontidae; genus Brachynemurus; species Brachynemurus nebulosus. The sequence goes on along the minus strand of JAPWDM010000001.1, from coordinate 2,599,374 downwards.
GTTTCTAAATTTAGTAATATTAGAATTTTAAATGGAAAATTTTCTGAATTTGATTTATGCTGTAAGATTCTAGGTAATGCATTGCTCTTTGAAACTGTCAACAAAAGGAAATTTGTAATATAACAATAAGAGTTGATCTTATGCACACAATATAATAAATAAATATGTACATATTTATGTAAGGCGTTATCAGTTACCTATCAGTAGAATAATATTTACATGAAAATTTTCCGAATACGTGCTATGCTTAAGTACACGCCATTTATTAAGTTTAATAATTATTATATAATATAAGTAACACAAAGGAAATTTTTGTATGGGAAAGAAAGACTAAAATTCAAATTTAGAAGTAAATTTACCAAAAATTACTATTTATAGGTATAAGCAACATTTTTAATGTTACAATTAGACATGTAGTGACATCATCAAGTTTACCAAATTTTTTTAGTGTCTTAAAAACCGTGAATAAAATGGCAAAATTATGAAACTGGAAATGAATTATTGGATTTCGAAATCATTCTTTTAATGTTATACCTTATTAGGTAGGTACTGTATTTTCGGGCGTATAACGCGCACCCCAAAATTTTGAAAATTTTTTTAATTTTTTGTTTTGTATGTTCGCCCTATAACGCGTACCCCAACTTTGATAATAAAATAATGAGTCATATACCTAACTAAAATAATTTTAATACATAAACGTATTGTATACCTAGAATAATATGAAAAGAATTTATTTTTTATTTTTTTTATTTTCTTTTATTTTCTTAAATTTTCTTTTATTTTTTTTTTTTTACTTATTTGATAACTCACTTATTACTAACAGAAGAATGTATAATATTAAAATAAAAATCGCCATAATTTTTACAGAACTCAGTTTTATATCCGGCATATAACGCACACCACGAAATTTGGACAATATTTTTGGTGTCCAAGGTTGCACGTTATACGCCGGAAAATACGGTATATTTCTTTTTAATTTGCAATGTCAAAACAACATTACGAAACCTTTAAAAAAATGTTTGTTATCTACTCCTAATTTGAGAGCTTGATCCGCCCGTGGGTTCAGGCTTCAGCGATGTTTCTACAACTTATAAATTTTGTGATGAGAATGCAGAGATATTAGGTCGATTATTGATATGAAAAATTAGATAGTAAATAGTAGCGATTGCATACTGTGTGTTTTTCGAGAGTTGTCATTCTTATTACAGCCAAACCGTTGATTTAATCGAAAAATTGTTCAAATTAGAGTTGTAGATATTGACGGGGGCAACCGATTTCTATAGTCACGAGCTTTATAACTCCTATGGTTTTCGAGCTATGATACAAACTTATAGATTTTTAAATGGGACTATATATTAATTTTTCGATAAAACTGATCTAATGCATTAATTAACAACATAAATGAGCAAAAAAAATTTTTTTTACCCAAGTTTAATTTTTTAAATTTTCTTTAATTTATCAGTTAGGCGATAAAAATATGCATATGCACTTGAGGCTACTTCAACCGATAGTGTTTTTCTTGGTTACATTTCCATTACATCCAAGAAAAGAACCTTTTCCAGTACAATTTCTATCATAAAAATTTGATTGTAATAGAAATGGCAACTCTCAAAAAACTCACATGGTAAATAAGGCTGGTCGTCCATTGTATGCGGAAACGTGCGAAATTTAATTTGGACGATTTGTGAATTAATGTTAAAATATTTAAAATGCAAAGTAAGTATTACTACGATTACGCCTTCTAGCAAAAATAAGGTGAATGATCATAATTATTTAATTTTTTAAATTTTCAGTGTGCGCTTAACTTTGGTGTGTTTAACAGCGGCAGGTATCTTGCCAAAGTTAAGGGTACTTAGACAATACATATACCCGTAACTTTGACAAGATTATACTATATTATAGGATTTTTTCGTACCAAGAAGTCCGTTTCATGAGATTCTTATTTTTATTGAGATGAAACTGAAGGTAAATTACAGTTATAACTGTGTTCCTTTACAGATTACGTGCCATAAATTGTTTTTTACGTATTTTTATAGCATCTATACTTGAGAAAAAAAAATTAAAAAGAAAATACTGACGAATATTGAGCTAGTGGACAGACAGCAGACATATCATTTCGCACGAACGATAAACATGCGTAGTTGCGTAGTCGTCTGAATCAAATATCACAGTTGTCCGCAGCCAATGGACGACCAGCCTTGCAGTTTGTTGCTGTAAATAAAGTAAAGTCTCTGAAAAGGTGAATTTTTATTTATTACCAGTATTCGAACATTTTTAATATTTATCGATTTTTTTTTCAGAAATAACTTCATTATTAATATACAAAATATCAAAACTGTTCGAGTACTGAACGCGTTCCGGTATAAGGGCTTCTACCCACCACTTATAAAATGTGAAGCCACCAGCGGTTTTCAAACCAAAATATCTGACGACTAATCGTTAGATATTTTATTTACAGCAACAACCTAATATTATATATATAGAGTATTGACCCATATTTTCCTTTATGGAACAAATTATTACATATGTATAATTATGTATCATTTTACATACTTATTATAACTAAGCGACACAGCAGCGAAATAATTAGATAACACGTAGTTATGTAATCAATTTCCGGACAATCTTTACACGTATAATTAAAGGTTGTAATTTAAACAGTATCTTGATTTATAATCCATTAAATAATATCTATAAATAATAAAAATACTTTTAATAAAATCTAGTTTTGAAATGACTTTTTTTATCTTGATTAATTTTAAAGATTAATTACTCAATATTAATATCTGACTGACCGACAAACATAGAACTAATAATATAATGAACATACCTACATATTAACAATATAATAATACTTGTATATATATATATATATATATATATATATATATATATATATATATATATATATATATATATATATATATATATATATATATATATATATATATATATGTATTATACATATGTTTATATCATTTATATAATATAATAAGGATTAAAAGTATGTAAAAAATTTTTCCGCGTTGTGGTTCATATCCTTGAACGAACTGGTTTGTATGTAAATTTTATTTATAAGGAATTTATTTATTACTACTTTTATAGACGAGATACATATATGTGTATAAAATAGTCTCTTGAAGGATCTTTTATTTTTTTCTATATGGAGCTATTTTAATCTGTTACAGAATGTAACAGATCTAGTTGTAAGATTACATGAATTTTTTTAACACGTTGACGGTCATGGACACTGTACAGCATCCAATGAAACCTGACTAACTGCGACACAACGCGTCAAATGTTCCATATAAAGTGTAACACCGTTCCAACGCTTTTCTACCGAAATTAAGGAAGAAACTACATTAGGAGGTTAAAAAAAAAAAATCGATTTTTTTATTGCATAAACCGTTAGCTCAACTATCCAAGAATGTGCTGTAAAAATTTCAAAGCGAAATTCGCATTTGTTTAGATTTCATAAGCATAGAACCGAGCGCTCATCCGGTACAGGCTACAGACTCGAGTGTCCAGCAGGTAAGGCGGAGTACTACCTCAGCTAGTCGCTTTACTTACGAAACCTATGAAGAAGAAGAAGTAGAAGGATTTATATATGGTGCTAAAATCGCAGATTAATCGATGGGCATTTTACATTATCGTTAACTTCCTTCTAGTTTTCGAGAATTTTTTTTCAAACGCGTCCTTTTCAAAATGACTTACATATTACAAAATTTATATATGAACCAACTTTTGAGATGATATCATGGTTTTAACCTGCATCGAGGCAATAAATCTCAATCACCTGCATTGAGGTTTATATTCTTAGAAAATAAGTTATTTTAATGTAAAATGAAAACCTTTTTGATGAAAATTAGAATGTTTACATGTCCCGCAATTGGAGAACTCTATTTACGATATTCAGCGGACATCAGTGCGTAACTTGATTATTTTTGGCTGAAACTATTCAAAAAAAAATTTACAAAACTTGTTCGAAAAATGTATAAAATGATGTCAAAATTTGATTGAATTCTAATTAATTCTTTCCATTCAAAAAAATTGTAAAAAATCAGTACAAATGAGCCTCCTAATCTGGTTTCCTCCGTTAGGCTTTGAATAATTGCAAATTGAATGAGTAATCTTTATAAATTAATACATAATATAAACTGATTTTTTTTTAATTTAAAGGAAATCTTTATATTTGGAATTACATGCACACATAGTATATAGAATGTAAGAATATTTATAAGAAATTTTATATTTAGAATTCAAAATGTGTTCTAAAAAAAAAAGAAAAAACTGATAATTAAAAGAACAGCATGGCTGCCCTGTGTTCCAGTTGATAACAATACTTAAAATATAAATACAATATAAATAATAAAATTTGATATAAGTATGTATGTATGTATGTTTAAAGCATGTGAATATGTCCTGCGGAGACTGATAAAATTTTTATCTTACCACATATTCAGTATATTTATATGGTATAATATGTGGAGCAGTTACAATATATGTATAGTCCAAGAGCTAATAAAATTTTGTCTAAAAACAACAATAATGATCCTACAGAAACCTTTAATTTCTTAAAAATTTCAAGAAGCGGTTTTTTGATAATATTAAAAATCTTTCTTGCTTGTAAATTTTACTAGAAGAAACATTTTATAAGCCCCGATCTATGCGGTATCGCTTCCTTTACCAATATTTGCAATGATTACAAGTTTGAATTAATTATAGTAGGTACATACAATTAAATTTTGTAACCAATCCGGATAATGATAAAGAAAACAACACTGGTCGTACTGGTTCTTTCCTTTTTCCTTGAAGGCCTTGTCCCACCAGTACGAGCACCGGAATCGTTGCCTGCATTATACTTACTGATTTCCTACCAATTTTTACTCTAGGGACTACAAAAATTATTACCTACTTTAAATAATCCGTTTAGCTTAAAAAATAATCCGAGCTCTCGCATTGGTGGAACTGGATTGTACCGTTTCTGAGATATTTAAGTGTATTACAAAAAATAATATTAGTAAGGCTTTACTTGACATTTTATGACGCCAATAACCGTCAAGGTGTTAAACACATAACGTAAATATAATATATTTAGAGGTTAATTTCAACTTTGTTAAAAATATAGACTTAAGCACTTTTCTTTTTAAGCCGACGATAAGTATTTCAGAAACAATTCGTTTTATTAAAAAAAATAATTAAATCTTTTAAATAGCAGTTTCATAACAGTTTTTTTCTAAAGAATTCAATTTATGTTCCAGATATTTTCTAGAAACCGTTTTTGGCAGTTTTTAACGAATGGCAATTTTGTATGAAACCAAAATATTTCAACCAAGTTATTGGCGTATGTTCAAATGCAAGAGAGCTCTTGGACTAAAATATACATTTTGATAATTACACATATACACAGAACTTTGTTATCGGTCACTTGTAATATTTCAAATGTAATTGTAGAAGTTCCATTGGGAGAAAACTAAATAAACAGCTCACATTCATTTTATCATATTTATAATTTTTTTTTATTTTTCTATAATAATAAATTGTACATATTTATTTGGAAAAATGAAATAAAATGATTTTTAAACTGTCACGCGATAGATAATTCATATTATTAAATGATTCAAAAATAATTATATTTAAAGCCATTTATAATGTAGGAAATGATAACTATAACAAATACACAGAGATTGCTTTTCATTTTTAAACAAAAGGTCGTAATAATAAGTGACGGGCTAAACGTATGTAAGTACAAGGAATTGAAATTTTTACCAGATTGGCTGGTGATAAGATATTTTACGATTTGATATGAATTTATTAAGTAGACAAAGGCGGCATGCATGCATGTATGGGAAATGTTGCAATGAAATATGTTCTTAATAGTTGAACGCCGTTCGGCTATAGATTGCATGAGTTTGCACATCAAGTCGTGTAAGAATTAAATGTCTTTTTTATGGGTAGTAAAAAAGTGAATAAATGTATTATAAAATACTAAATTCATTACATTACTAGGGCGTTAACTGTTCGGTATAATTAGGTTGTTAACTTTTTAATATGCATAATGTGCTAAATATGCTAATAGCGCAATGATTATTCGCTGCAAATTGATTATATTGTGTGGAATTAAAATTTTAACGAAAACCCCGAATTGACTTTAGTGTTCAAGAAATTTTGTTCTTATCTATTGCTATGATAGAATAGAACTGGAATTGGGTTCTTCATCGTATTCAGGTGTGAAGTGTGAAGAAACAAAATAAAATGAATAATTCGGAGAAAAGTTGTTTTTAGCGAATTTCCGAATTGGAAATTCAGCTATTACAATCACTTTCATGACGCAACTTGAGTCCAGAATTATGGGAGAAATTTGTTTTGAGGTGCCTAGAAACAGAAAATAATATTTCCTAAAATTTAACGCACGATAACTCAAGAACGAAACATCTTATTTTTACGATCGGGTGAAAACGTTGCAAGTCCAAAAATCTTGAACGAGTTCTTCAGCCAGACACGTTCGATGCTTGAAAAATGATTTTTTGAACATTTTTCGTGGAAAAATTTGTTTCTTACCAAAATTTCACCAAATTCAAAAGTTTTTGAAACATTTTTTTACACCATTGGAAAAAGAAGAAAAAATCACATAAAAAAGGTTTTTGGATCGCTATTCTATGTAAACTGGTTTCCGAGGAAAACTAATTTTTGAAAATGGAAATTCGCTGTTATGTAGGATGATGCGACAGGGGTATTTTTTTTAACAGTGTGATAAGTAGGTCTGCTTTTTTCGAGGAGCTTTTCAAGGAAAAGCTATATTTTTCCTACTTGACAGTTGTATAAGAATAAGAAATGAAAAAAAGATGCCATAAGCAGTAATTGGAATCGAATTTTCCCCTCATCTTCGATATTTTAAGATAAGTCTGATTGAAATTTATGTTTTTATTGTTTAAATACGAAAAATTTTGGAGTAATAATCCGGGATACTAACTCTATCCATATACAAAATTTCAGTCCTTTAGATTTATTCAGGAAGTCTGTAGACGTGTCAAACGCACCAAAAAGCACGAAAAAATCACAAAAATTAGGTGTAAAAACAGGAAAAGTGGTGAGTGGGGGGTGTTGTGATTTATGGACACACAGACGTATAGACTGGCAAGCACAAAGCCAAAATTATCGAGGAAGCTGTGGAAGATAGATAAACATTTATTTTCACCTCTCAGAACTGATGAAAATACGTCTGTTTACCTTGGTATATTTGGAAGCAAAGTAAAATTTAAAAAAAGTAAGAGAAATCTTAGCCATATCTATCTAGGGTTGCCAACCATAATACTTCATAATAAGGTATCCTACTTTAATTTTGGCAAACATATTTTATACTTTTGCATAAAAATTAGGTATGTTAAAATATGTACTTACTTTATTCTGAATCTTGACTGTAATTACACTAAACAAAACTCTCCGATACGTAATTCCCTAAACGAGTTATTAAATACTAAGATGGATGATTGACCTATATTCTGAATCAATAATACTTAAAGAAATCCAGAAAAACCTACTAATAACAAAGAATTTGGAAAGAAAATTACTGCTGAAAAACGGAAATATATACTTAAAAATTCGTGTGATAACTTACCAAATATAAAAAAAATTATTTCTTAATTGCTCTCTGTTCCCGCACGGAGAGAAAAATCCTATAATTTTTGTAGAGAAAATTTCAGAAAAATTACTATGCTCCCCTATAATCCGTGCGCGATCGACGACCAAAATAAAAAATATGTGCTAGCATGGTAAAATTTAATGTGGTGCTAACACAACTTTTATCACACTCTTATGCATGTATATTATAGTTTAATTCTTGTTGTCGTACTCTTTCATTTGCGCATCTGACTCGCGACCTTATATTGACTGCACTGTACCTGTAAAAACATTATACAAAAATTATTGCCAACAATATATTGTAATTACATATACTAAAGATAGGTAAATAACAAAAAGATGAATTAAACGATGACATCATCCTAAGAGAGTGTAAAAGCAGCTGACTACTAAGCTGCATCAAGGTGCTTGGTGGGAGCTGTCTGACAAAGTTTCTTCCACAGTCCACACCTATGGTTCGCATGTAACCCATGTAACTAACTTGCTGATTGAGGTGCATTTCATTACAGCGATCCCAACAAAACCAACCTTCTTTCTGTTTTTTTTTCTTTCTATTATTAGCATGTTAGCATGGAAATTTTTTTAATAAACACGATTAAAAATTATTTTTTTGTCGGTAATGGAACTTTTTACTGTGCTGTTTTACAAATTTTAAGGAGATAATATTACGAAAAGAACATTCCATCCTTTAAATTTTTTATGATTAATTATAATCTTTATATTTTTACCTTACAGAATTTAATATGTTCGTCTTTTACACGTCGATTGTAGTGCTGAGCACAGTAATTTTTATAGGAATTTTCTCTCCGTGCGTAACCGTAGCTTTCACTGAGAGAGTTTTTTCGATAATGAATGTGAAGTGGCGAACAGAGAGAAACAGATCCTCCATAAATTTAATAGAAAATGAATTATTTATTTATTTAAGTCTAAACGTAGATTGTAAAACTAGCTATGAAACGTTTATAGATAGGGTCAATCCATATCAAGTGATCCAAATTTGAATTAATTTTTTACCTGACCTCACTCAATATCTTTTTTCTTTTGATTTTCTTGAAGAGCTACTCTAATATTTGAAATAAAAATCTAAAATTTGAAATTTGTACTAACAAGGAAAGGTTCTTAAAATTTACTCTGAACTTAAAATTTTGTTTGTTTGTAGATCAATACTTAAGTAATTACCTAAAAATTTTTCAAAAAGATTTATCATATTATTTTTTTGGAATAAAATTTTCAAAATTTAAGTTGAAAAATTAAAAGTTATAATTGCTTTGAAATTAGCTTGTTGCATATCATTTTAAAGCTTGTAAATTTCTAAAAAAAATGGTATTTTGCTCCAAAGTATACCTTTATCCTAAGCCGAGATATAGCTAGAAACGTAAAACAATGTGTGCCCAAATTTTACATTTTTCACAATTTAAAAAATTGTTTAATAAAAAACAAAATCTTTTGGTTTCTTTCTTCTTTCACCTAGTACAACCAGAGGACAAAATCTTAGGTTAATATAAAATAGCAAGGTAATTGTCTTTGGATCGCTTGTGTATGATATGGATTGACCGATATGGATGGAACATGTGCTAAAAACACACACAAAAATGTATAAAAACTTAAATTTGCAAAATACTTTTTTTTTTGACAAATACTTTATTTTTTCTTATTCAAAAGATTAGATACTTTATTTTTTTCAAAAAAAGTTGGCAATCCTATATCTATTAACCATTTATATAAAGAAAAAGTTGGAAAACTTTTCAAAAAACAATAAATTAAATAAAATACCTAAATCAAAAAATTATAATTAACTTGGTTTAATTAAACTGGTTAAATGGCGCTTAAATACATATGTGGATAATAATTTAATAAATAACAAGATACATAAGAAATAATAAGCACCATATATGCATATGCATTAAAAACTGTATATTTGCATAATTATTTCTTGGGAAATTTACATAAATATATAATTACATGATTCTGATGAATCACATCTTTCTATAAATCCGAAACATGTGATTTAGGGAAAAAAACGCGTAACTATGTGAAATAGTAATCGTTTATCTCATCTACTAGTATCAAAAAAAGTATATATTATATAAAAAAAAAATTTCTAGATAATTTTATTTAAAATTTTGTCAGTTTTATTTATTATTCTAGGTATTATTAAAAAAAGTAATATCTGTAAATTCTGGAATAATGATATAAAAAAATTAATAAAAAATAATTTAGGTAAGTAAGTTAAGGAGGCAGGGTCCTCCAGATAACAGGTTTTTTAATAATTTTTTTTAAGAAACTGGATACATTTATTGTATCAAATGAAGTTACATAGTATAGTACATGTTATGGTGTATTCACTCATAAATATTTATGCAAAAAAGAAGAAAAAATGGCGGCGCTACAGCTGTTCCAAGTTGACTCTTTTAATTTGCGCCGTGGAATGCCCAGCCTCTTGTAATCAAGTGAATTCAATCGGACAAAAAATTTTTATTAAAATAAGCCATTACGCTTTGCATATACCTATTTCTGATGAGAAAATTCTTTTTTTCACAATTTAAAATTTCACTTTTTTTTTTTTTTATAAACAAATTGTTATAAACAATATTTATAGTAATAATTTACGCAAAATTTTAGGTATATGCAAAGGCCAATATCTTAAAGAATATCTATACAAAATTTCAAGTTAATACCTTAATAACTTTTTAAGTTTTTTTCCACGGTGCGGAAAAAAACCTGTTTTGAAAAAAACGCTATTAAAAAGTTTTCGTTCTTGAAAAGTAGAGTTAAAAGCAGTTTATCGCTATCTAAGATAATCTTTCTGTTTGGATTAAAACATTAGAAATATATTCCTTAAGGTTCAAATAAACTTTTAAAGCGAAACAAAAAATGAAAAATTTGAAAGTTCTGGAGGCCCCTCCCCCCTTAGGTTGTATTGACTGTAAGATAAAAAATCTTAAACAAAAAACGGATTTTATATCCTTATACCTACGTATACTAGTAATTATCGAATTCCAGAATCTGATTTTAACTTCCACCAAGGATTTAGAAAATAATTAGTCATATTGTCAACACAAAATATCTGGCACATATTGAGCTAATATTATACTGGTGTTACTGATTCAAATTGATATCATTGCACAATTTAATCGTTCTATAAAGCAAAACAATGAAATGTTCTCAGGAAAAGGATAAATTTGTCGCTTAAAGGTACATTTTCATAGTGATGTTTAACGTACATAATCAAAACAAATTATATACATAAAAATATCGGCGTTCTTCTTCTTTCTATTCTTAAGGTAGGGGAGTCTGGTAAGCCCATGTACTGACTTCCAGAGCTTCCCAAATAACTACAAAAATCGTTTGAAAATGTAACTTTAAAAATTAGAATAGGTGGATATTTGTTTAATCAGTAATCGTTACCAAGTTTTGTACTAGTATGGATCACGTTGCTCTCAAAATTTTGCAATATATTCATAAAATATTGTCATTAGAGGCCTTTCGTAAATCATGTACGTAGCTTAATTAGAAAGCGGAAGTCTATAAAATGCTGTGCTGAATCTACTTCAAGGGGTCGCGTCTCGGGTACGTTGTTTCAGATTTTACGTAAAAAAGAAAAGAAAATGATATAATTATAATTATTTTAATAGTTGCTGTCGTTTTGTTTGTATTGAAATAGTGTACGTCAAAAGGACGGCGATGTATGATTAACCGATGTTTTTCTTTTAGAAAGTTTGTACTTTACATATAAAAGTTTTCCTAATTTTTCTAAAATTTATTAAATATATGGATGTTATGATTAATTTATTCAATGATAATGATAATATGAAAGGTGATTACAGCTATTTGACTTATAGAGACGACATAATACTGAAGTTTTAATATATTGAATCGAAAACCAAAGAATACGTTTCAAGTGACTTAATAAAAGATTAACAATTTATTTTGTGGAAAATAATGTAATTTTATTATTTTTTGAGATCTTATTCGAAAAATTACTAACAAATTTTAGAAAATTTACGAATGTGCCTAATCAGGAAATAACTACATATCTACGGGAATATTTGTGACCGAGAAATTTCACATTCTGTAAAGTCACAGATGTCCACCGACTCATAATATTAATTATTTGAAAGACATGTCTTATGATACAATTGATGTATTTATCTATTTTTTAATTTTTATAATGAAAATATGTTTTGATAAAAAAATTAAAAAAATTAATAAATATTTAGGTATATTAAAAAATTTTTCCAAATCCAATTTTTGTAAATATTTTGTTCGCTTTTGTAGTATTGTTATGTAAAAAAAAATGTTTTTTGAAAATAAACCCTAAAACTCTCCGTAAAAAGTCCATTCGTCAAAATGACGCCGATGTATGATTAACGTTTCTCGTAGACTAACGTATGATTCTAGGGTTAAACATATACGTACGCTAATAAAGTTTGAAGAAATTTTTGTGATACATACATTGGATATTAAAAAGTGGTGAAAATACCAAATAAAGTAAAATTAGGACTCACTGTCTAGAGCTACTTAAATAAATTATAGTATATTCATTATTCTTTCGGGCAACAATAGTGACTAAGCTTGAAGTTGAATAAAAAATATTAATAATTGAGTTTAGATTGGCGTCTTCAAACAGTGCTATTTTTTGTTCCTTAAAACTTTATCTAAAAATTATTTATTTCGGTGCTCTTATGAATAAATTGTTGTTTAATCGAAAATTTAATTATTTTGGAACACATCTGAAGAAAGAAGACTGCAAACTTTTAGTTGTTTTTATTTTTGTAAGAGGAAATAATGAGGACTTGACATTTGGGCTAAGTTGGAAGTTAATAGGGACGGAAAAGGTGTGAATAGGGACAGAATATATATTAATAGGGACATTATATAAAAGTATAAAGGGACAAATGTGGGGTGATTAGGGACGGGTGAAGCATGTATTGGAACATAGAAGATAACACTTTTAAGGTTATCAAGTCATTCCATATTCTTATAAACACATTCAGCATAACATTTCTATATTTTATGAACTTTATTTTAGATTCTACGTTTATTTCTACAGAAAATCATCAAGTATTATTTATTTCTTTTTTGAATGTATAAATACAAAAAATTCGAAATTATTTTATATTAGAATTTCAATTTTGGTCGAGCCTACGGATTGTCGCCATTCACCCTTTTATCGTCTCTTTTAACCCCAATTTTTCATAGAGAAGAAATTATACGATTTTTGTTATTTTTTCAAAAACTACCGATATTTTTAAAATTTTTTGGATACTGTGATAAAGTAACCATCCTCGTGTAAATTTTTAATATATTAAAGATTAGGTACTCATAAAATAAATACAAAAAAATACGGTGTGAAATCTGAATTCGTCCCTGTTCACTCCGATCTACGGTACATACCTATATATTTTACGTCACTATAATTAGAAAATCGTTATAACCTAAGTCGTTACAATTGAAATTCATAGCTTTTTTTACTATTCTGAGAGCGAACAGAACAATAAAATTGTATACTGAGCTTGATTTGATACATTTCAATACTTTAAGTCACAGCTGATATTATGTAATACTAATAATCTTGGAACAAAAGTAATAGTTTTCCAATTTTTAAGATGTATACATATATATGTTCTTATAAGTTGTTTGTTCAGTAAGTACTTAAAAGCTATTGTAGCTGTTTTATTCTGGTTTTATTTCACATACATTTTAATGTTAACGAAATCTGTAGTATTATTAATTCACCACAATATTAAAACCAAAATAATATATTAGACCAGGTTCAGGCCGAATTTGAGTAGTCAAAATTATTCGCCCGGAATTTTACATAATCTTGCTCGATATATACGAGTAATACTTAAGCCGCTGCTACACGATGCTACGAACACCTTCCAACATTCGACGTTGGATGGTTCATAGCATCGTGTAGCCGTTGTTCGAACCTACGAGTGTCCAATGTCGAGCGTCAAACGTTCGCATTTGGTCGTGTCCCGTTCGATGTCGGTATTTTTGCACCGAGTCAAAGGGGTGCTTCGAACGTTTGAAGGTCAATGTTGGTTGTGTTGGTTGGTTCGACTCAGCAGCTGCACGACTCGTTCATGTGAAGAGAGACAACATCAGTGTATAACATTAGAGATCACATAAGACAGATAACAGCGTCGTCCACTGAGTATCAACACATCATCATTCGTATTGGATCAAACATTCGATTCACCGTGTAGCAGATACATTCGTCGCACCAACTATCGAACTTAATTGCCTCAAACGTTCGATCGAATGTTGGAAGGAACGTTCGTAGCATCGTGTAGAACCCGCTTTACAATAACAGTTCATGCTGCCACCTGGTAACCTGATCAGATTTTGTTTAAAAAAAAAATTGAAATTTTTATTAAGCCATTTCATTGATGAGATGTGGAACAAAATTATTTGGGTAATTTTTCATATTTTTTTAATATACTTAGAGTGATCTAGCATCGCCGTGATTTCTGCAGTTTAAAGTATAACTTCAGAAACCAGAGAATATGTTGTAGAACAGTGGTTCTCAATCTTTCTTCAGTCACGTCCCGGTGAAATCTCGGATAATTTTGTGTGGACCCGTCACATTTATAATCATATATGATACTTATTTTTTTTTAGATTATATTTATACAACACAGTAAAAAAATTTGTGTTCTGCGTAAAAAAAAAAACTAGTGGTTAAAATTTTTGTGTTAAATAAGTAATACAACACTGCGTTAATGTAACATTTTGTGTTTGTGTTAAATGAAAATTAACACAAATTTCGATTTAACACAATAAAGATGTTAACGTGTTTTGAACAACAAAGAAGTAACACAATCTTTGTGTAAAGCAAAAGAATGTTATAAGTACGTAAGTTACATTAGAATATATATCTACCAAAATATATATAATAAAAAAGATAAGAGTAGTTCTTATTATTAAACAAAACCGAAAAATTATAAGTTTTTTCAGTTATTGACGAATATAGTTTTATTAAACGTTTAAAAATGAAACAATTTTCTTGCATTTTGTAACTGAATCTGTAACAAAATAACCTTAAAATGTAAGAAATTTTTTTCATTTTTAAACGTTTAATAAAACTGTATTCGTCAATAATTGAAAAAACTTTTACTAATTTTTCGGTTTTGTTTAATAATAAAAACCACTCTCATCTTTTTTATTATATAAATATTTTGGTACATACATATGGAAACAAGTAAGAATTTTACAAAGGACTGCCTGCGTTCTTTGAGTCTCGTTTATAATAATATATGAACAAAATCGTTATAATTTTTGACTACTTTCAAATATCGTAAGCTTCAGTGGAAGTAAAATATTGAATATAAAAGTTTAACAATAACTAACTCTGATAAATCTGAAAAATTAACACAAAATGTATGTCCTCTTGTGTGTTAAATCATTGACACAAATCTTGTGTAAAGATTTGACACATATGCCTTGTGTTAAAATAACACAAAAAATTGAGTGGACCGTTCTGGACATGTGAAATGTGTTAATTTTAACACAAATTTTTTTACTGTGTAAATGTGAAATATGTTTTTCCGACCATTTCGTCTAACACGTGATTCAGATGAATTAGAATAACATTTGCATGGTCGTATAATACGAAATGCTATTTTTCGACCACTTTGTCTATCACGTAATTTGGATAAATATCGATACTTTCTTAAGCATTAGAGAAATGTTTAAAAGCCGTTAATTTTAAATAGTATTATTATATTCAGAAATCATTTTCGCCAATAGTTGGAATAACATTTGGTCGTGTAATATGAAATGTCGTTTTCCGACCATTTGGCCAACCATGTAATTCAGACAAATATCGACGATTATTCTTTAATTTTAGATCGAATTTTGTAGCCTGAAATCATTTCCGCCACTAGTTGGTATAACAATGCTTCGTGTTATGATTTTATGATTTGTCATTTTCCGACCATTAGGTTGATCATATGACCCCGCCAAGTTAGCCCCGCAATTTTCTTTTTTTCTGACAAAAAGAATTTTGTCGTATTGTGTTCCGGCCTCGGAACCTTTACTTTTTTTTTGTTCATCAATTTATTATATTTTTAAAAAGAAATTTTTTGGAATGTTTCAAAATATCACACGAATAAATAAGGTTCAAGATTTTTATATTGTTCTGCCCATAGAGTACTAGAGATAAACCTAGAGATAAACATAATAAACCTATCTCTATACTACTGAAATCAGTGTAACCACTTGAGATAGAAAATATGTTGTATACGTGCACGGTGTTTACTTTGTATTTGTGCGGTAAACTCTGTTAGTGTGAGTGATCGGTGGTGGTGATAGCCGTCACGTGACCCTGGTTCGCATACATATGTGTGATATAACAACGCTACTTGTGCAGGTTCTACAATGCTAACAACAATTAAATCCATTGTTGTTTGACTGACCTACATTCAGCGACGGGTACTGAGCAAGTGACTACTAAGCAGCCTAAGATGCACATAAATGCCCATAAGTGATTGCAGAAAAGAGAGAGTTGTATTCGTTCTATTTGTTCTATGGTTCTGCCTTATGTAAAAATTCCGGACGAATAATTTTGACCACTCCAGTTCGGTCTAAACCTGATCTACATAATATGTTGTGTATAGTTTCAAGGCACTTACTTTTTGTAGAGTTTTTTATTTTATTTATTATGGGCTTGGTTGCTTTAATAACCTGAAACGTTGAACGTGGTTTTTTATTGTGGTACGTAATATACCTGTACCTATACGTGTTTATAAACAAACCCTTGTAAATTGTTATACGTGTATTTTGTATGTGATTTTTATTCTTTTTTTTTTGGTGATAGGCCAACGAAAAACAACGTTATTTACTTACCAAAATGAAATACTGAAAGGATTAATAATGGATTTGGCCGATAATATTATTGAAAACATTAAAAAAATATCCTGATCGCTTTTATGATTTCTTTAGTACCAAAAACTCTTCAATTAAATATCTTAAGGGATTATAGAAATCAAACCATTTCGTTATCTGTTGGAGCGCACAGCTTCGAGAGTTCAAATTTTGCCATCCAAATTTTCAGACTATTTCTCGGACTAGTAAAATAATGGTAGGTATATTATGTCAGTATTTTTCTTTTAATAATGTTTCAAAATTTGAGGTAAGAGTAAGCAATTTGTTTAGTTAGAAAAATAAAACTGGAATCAGAATGCCCCTTGTGCGCTCTGCAAGGGTAAACAAAAATTTGAAATATTTCAAAGAATCATCTTAAAGTGGGTTTGCGATCATGGATTTGTGGATTCACTAGGTGATTTCTGGAATCCTCGTCCCTCGCAGTTCATGTATATTTACCTTAAAACCAGCAAAAGATTTTGGTTATATTGGCTTTGGTTTTGTGTTAAATTTAATGCTAACAATTTTTAATGTTTTTTTATCGAGAAAATAAAATATTTCCAAAAAACTCACGCAAATTCCTCTAAAAATATAAGATAGTATTAACAGTATGTTGGTTTTTTTATTATTAAGTATTAATAATTAATTAATGATGGGAAAATCTGTTACGAATTACTACGTATTGTCATTTTTCCAAGAAATGTTTTAATATTGAAATTAAAATTCATCAACATACTGAAGTTTAAAGGAAAATTGTTCGAGAATATCTGATTAACAAATATGAAAGGAACATACACCAAATAAACGTGTAGCTGCAATTGATACAAATAATTACTAATTAATAAATATACAGTTACATATACATAACTATAAAACAATGTTTCATTTGATAATTTCAGTTTTTGTCTAGCATAAATAAATACTGGAATCAAAAAGAGCTGTATCAAAAAAAAAAACTGACTTATAACCGAAATAGGAATCAAAGTGCCATTGCCAACAAGCTCGACAGCATGCTAACTTTTTTTTTTCTTTTTGACACAACATGCACGGAGAGAAAATTCATATAAAAATTAATGTGCTCAGCACTACAATCGACGTGTAAAAGGCGAACATATTCAATTTTGTACGGTAAAAATATAAAAATTATAATTAATCATAGAAAATTTAAAAGATAGAATATTGTTTCCGTAATATTAGCTCCGTGAAATTTGTAAAACAGCACAGTAAAAAGTTCCATTGCCGACAAAAAATATTTTTTAATTGCTTTTCTTACAAAAATTACCATGCTGTATTATAATATTTGAAATGCTATCTGCTAACAGTAGAAAGAAAAAAAGAGAAAGAAGGTTGTGTGTGTTGTGAACGCTGTTGAAATGTATCTCACTCATAGCAAGTCACATAGCCAACCATAGGTGTGGACGACCAACTTGGTCGGACGGATCGGACCAAGCACCTTGATTCATTAGACTGTCTTACAAGCAGCAAGCAGTATTCATTACACTGTCTTTGAAGACGGGGATGTCACCGTTTAATTCATCATTTTGTTACTTCACTATCTTTAGTATTAGAATATATTGTTGGCATTCATTTTTGTATGCATCATAAAGAATCGAAAGTCGGAAAAGATCGGGCATCTTCGAAGTTTTTACAGGTACAGCCCAAGCAACATAAGGTTGCGGGTCAGATGCGCAAATGAAAGAGTACGACAACAAGAATTACACTATTACATATATGCATAAGAGTGTGATAAAAGTTGTGTTAGCACATTAAATTTTACCATGCTAAAACATATTTTTTATTTTGGTCGTCGACCGCGCACGCATTATAAAAGAGCATCGTAATTTTTCTGAAATTTTATCTACAAAAATTATATGATTTTTCTCTCCGTGTGTTTTTGAAGTCCAGTCTTCAAATGTGTTTACACTAAACTTCAAATGAAAACATGAGAATCCTACAATATTATGAAATTTAGTTTTCAAAATATTTTAAAGAATCATCATAAAATGGGTGTGTCATCGTCAATTTGTAGTTCATATATTAGTGAATTTCCAGAATGGAATTCAGCTATTACAGCCAGTCATGACGCGACTTGAGCCCGGGACTATGGCAGAAATTTGTTTGAAGTATCTAGAAACCGAAAATAATATTCACTAATATATATATATATATATATATATATATATATATATATATATATATATATATATATATATATATATATATATATATATATATATATATATATACAGGTGGGCCATTTTAATCTATGCATCTAAATATCTCGCCAGAGGTACCAGCTATCAAAAAATGACCTTACAAAAGCTGTTAGGTACGAAGGGGGACATTAAAGGGTGACATTAAATTTGACCTTGACAGAACATTGCATCACCAGTCATTATAATAATTATTTTTACCGTTAATGTAACACACCACTATACACAAGCATTATTATTTAGCAACTTTATGATTTAAAATTTCAGATATACCTATGTAAGTACCGTCATTTGGGGTGGAATTTATCAAAAAAAACATATTTTGGTCTTAATTTTATAGAAATAAAACACAATCGGAGCAAAATGGGATTATATATATAGAAGATGGTAATACAGACCTTATTGCAAATGTCGTGATGACATGCCAAGACGTAGTCTACAGGAAGCAAACAAGCCATGAACAATCTTATACCTACTCGTTATGGGGTGACATTGTTCACATGAATTCGCAGCCCTGAAAACGCACTTTCTTCATTAAGAGCAGGCCCGACGAGAGGGTGGGGTAGCCGGGGTAGCCGCGGTTACAGCCTCGGGGCCCGGGATTCAGGAGGGAGCCCGTAGCTGCCCGTAGAAGGCCATAAAAACTATGTTTAGATTTTGACTTATCAGACAAAGTTTTAAAAGGTCACTTTCATCCAAAAATAAGACTTCTTTTAATACCTATATTTTTTTTATTAAATATATGGAACTGCTGAACTTGACGTGTATCAAGTATTTTCAGCCATCTTATTTCTTCCATTATCGGTCGGTAAAAATGCATTCTAAACTATAGTTCTGGCGCAATATTCAATTTAAAAAAATATGATTTACAATTAGTGAACAATCTCATCCCCGATGATCAATTTCATCCCAAATGATGGTAGTTGTTTGAAAAAAAATTATTAAAATATATGTATCTTTTACAGGCTGTTATAAATGTAATAGTTACATTTACATCCATTCTTAGTTTTTGTATCAGAAATTCAGAAATTTGATTTCATAAAAATACCTAACTACCCAAAAATGAATAATCGTCTAAGAAAGGTAATTCAACCCCCAAAATTTCAGTTCAAAGCTAATTTTCTATTTTACCCATACGAAAGAAAATAATTCCTGGGCCCGTTCACCTTGTTTTTTCTAAGGCACTACCTTCAACTATATTTACATGAAAGCATACCTTTATCACACTTTCAAACTTTCAAAATTATCAAGCCATATACAGAGATTATAATCTTATACTAAATTAGCAAAATAAAAAGTAAATTTTGATAAATTTTCCAAAATGTTTATTGATTCTATTTAAAATACCTCTGTCGCAGCAACCTGCATAACATAGCGAATTTCCATTTACAAAAATTAGTTTTTCTCGGAAACTAGTTAACATAGAATGATAGTTTAAAGACCTTTTTTATGTAATTTTTTCTCCTCTTCTAAATGGTGTAATGCTATTTTCGGTTTCTAGGAACCTCAAAACCAATTTCTGTCACATTCCCGGACTGAAGTCGCGTCATGACAGTGGCTGTAGTAGCTGATTTTTCGATTCGAAAATTCGCTAAAATTATGTATGTACATAAAAATTAAAAGAACGATTCTGTGTTCAAACTTTATGTTTGAGGAAGTTTATGTAACCAAGTTAATTAATTATGTACCATTGGAGAAATGTCAAAGTAACAAAAAATTGATTTTCATTTAAGTAATTACTGTTTGTACTCAATTCCTCTAATAATCATTTGTACCTATAAATACGTATGTATCCAGATGTACGTTTTCTTAAATCTATTGGAATCTGTCATATGAGTGGAACTAAAAGAAAATGACTGACGAAAAATGACGTATACTATTAAAACTATTTGTACTTGACAAAAATCCAAAGCAAAAATATTTTATTAAAGGTGAGAGAATTTTACGTCAGTGAAATACTTAAATTGAGAGGTAAAAATATGAAAAAATGCGCAGACGAGTTAATCAGTATTACAACCTTCAGTATAAAAAACGTCACATTTGAACGGTAAACGTCATGAAATAAATGCAGAATTGTCAACGAATCGAAAGATTAAATTATAAATGTACGTGAAGATAGTGTGACTTTTTAACACCAGATGTCCTACCATCAGTCGACAGATTCCAATGGAGCTGATGTAATTTCCCATAACATAACATACTGACCAAATTTTCTTCTGGTATAGACCAATTTTAATAACAGAAGGTTTTTAGTAGGATACACATACTCCAGCAGAAATGAGCAGAATATAAATTTTCAAATTACCCCTTTTTAGAGCATCCCTATTTTTTCATTTATTTACTGCATAGCTATGCTACCCTACCAATCCAGTGAGAAAGACTAACGTTAAATTTAGTACATATAAACGTTACAATCAAGTAACTAACAAAAATTCATTAATTGTCTTTACTCGTTTTTAAGCATAGAACACTAGAAGCCAACTAATGTCAAAAAAGTGTAGCTCGCTTGGTGTCATTTGTTGCTCAGTCACAGCCTAAGGCATGTAGTCAGTCGGTGTCAGTCACCGAATCCACTACGATTGTTATGTATTGTAAGACCAATTGTTACTTGAGCTAGACGTTGCTCTATCTCATAATACGTGTTTTGTAATTGTGTGTGTGAATACGCACACAGAAGCAAACATCAAACCAACATCACTGCAAACAGTATGTACCTACACAACATAGTAATGCAAAGTGGGGATGATTTACGTCACCTGACGGCTACAGTTGGAATACTACCTATTATATTTTAGTTTGGCCCCTTGGTTTTAAGACTCTGTTTATCCGCCCATGTCCATAAACGACTATAATAACAATAACAATACATACCATATGTATATGTATACATACATATGTGTTGGTCTTTGTTCTACGTTCGTAAACTTCATATAAACGCTTCCTTGTTGAGAGCGCCAACAAATTTAACCTTGAAACAAGTGGCTAGAACAAGGAATGAACGGAAACCAGTTTTGATTTGAAAAGTGAACAACACACCATACACATAAAGATAACAAAATTAATCTCAAAAATACACAGAGCTGGATTATAATAAAATCCCTACATATATTTGAATAATACGTAAAAGAAGAACCAAATTCGTTAGATAACTGTACTGTAAAGGTGTAGAATCTTACCCATGGTGGGGAATCTGGAAAGGAAATTTTTTACAGTTTCAGTGTCTAGTATTTTTCTGGTCACTAAGTACCTTTCTTATACATATTAAACCTTAACCGGTAAGGTGAATTTTTATAATACTCACGGTAAAGTAATGTCTGAGAGACATCAACAGATTAATATACCGCGGGCTGGTAAAATAGATAGCCAAAACTGGAGACCACACGTATATGCATGTATCAAACATTCCCCGTACGCCAGCAGGGTAAAATTTGCCCTAAACCATAAAAGAATACACAAACGTTCAGTTAACAAAAACAAGCAGGGAGGAAGACAACTGAAAGAATATATTTGTATACGACTCACAGACATCACCTTACCGGTTAAAGGTTAAAGTATCGCTAAGAAACCAAACTTGATTAGGTAAGAATACATTTATATAAATCAACCATGTATAAAACTATAGTTTATGTTTACAACTATATTGCCATTTATCACATGTTATTTGTTTTTGATAATACAACTCTCACATTCAAACACTATAAGCTAAATACCTTGGAAGACATTCATAGGTTCATACTTTATAGAAATATAATAGATGGTGTTAGCATTCTGTTGATGCTAGAGTCCCTATAATAAACAGAGTCGTGACATGTCATCCATTTTCTATCCAAAACAGAGCGGGAAGCTTCAAAATTAATTATCACAGTTTGAGTAAATATTTTTCAGTACATAATTATTTTTAATAAGTTATGAATTAATAAACAATTAAAAAATTTTAATTTAATTATTCTTTCTAAGTTAAAATAAATGGTTTTTGTTAACATTTAATTTACTTCTAATGTTTTACGCAAGCTTTGGATAGAAAATACCTGAACCAATCAGCGTTCAGGACACATGTCACCACTCTATTTAAGCGGGTTCTACACGATGCTACGAACACCTTCCAACATTGGACGTTCGATGGTTCATCGCATCGTGTGGCCGTTGTTCGAACCTACGAGTGTCCAATGTCGAGCGTCAAACATTCGCATTTGGCCATGTCCCGCTCGATGTCGGTAATCTTGCACCGAGCCAAAGGGATGCTTCAAACGTTTGAAGGTCAATGTTGGTTGCGTTGGTTGGTTCGACTCAGCAGCTGCACGACTCGTTCATGTGAAGAGAGACAACATCAGTGTATAACATTAGAGATAACATCAGATAGATAACAGCCTCGTCCACTGAGTACCAACACATTATCATTCGTATTGGATCAAACATTCGATTCACCGTGTAGCAAAGACATTCGTCGCACCAACTATCGAACTTAATTGCCTCAAACGTTCGATCGAACGTTGGAAGGAACGTTCGTAGCATCGTGTAGAACCGGCTTTATTATAGGCACTCTAGATGATGCTAGTATTTCACATCTAAGTTTTAAGACAATACATCACTTTGACGTACCAGAAAAGAAGGTTTTATTGGAGAATTTTCTTTTTCGTAACGATTAATTCAATTAGTATAAAACTTTATAGAGTATATTGGACGAGATCTGAGTAGCCAGACAGTAGCCAGAACATAAATTTTTTTTTTTATCAAGTATTATAAATCAATCGGATGACAATTGCTGCAGTTATTTTGTCCACCGTTTTGCAGAACATAGTTTCGAGAAACACATCGGTAAAATTTCAAAACATGCTTATGGTTTTATGTGAATTATTTATGAAAAAAGTTATCGACCAAGCTGAGACTCAAAAAATACTACACACAGAGGAGTGATGTTTTTGGACGTTTTCAAGCACTCGAAGTTGTTTCAGAAATGGAATTCAAAGCTATTTTTAAAATATTTCCCCGCAGTATAGGTAGTTCCTATTGAAGATTATTTTTTCATCAAAGACTAGTGCTAGATCTAAAGTTTTAGTGTCTAAAGGGTAAGTTGCAAAGCGTTTTAGATCACTTACAGTACAGGTAGTCGACCAACTCTTTTTCAAGTGGAGGAACATTGATTTCATTTTTATTGCCTTGGCGTTCTGAATCATATCTTCACAATTTCGATTTAACGACAGTACTATCTAACATCACCAATAGAATACAATAAAATGTGTCGGGGGAAATATGTCCGGCAGTATCCGGATAGATTACAGTCTTAGGTTAGCAGTAGCTTTAAATTAAAAAAATAAGTATTAGTACAAATTTTTGAGTGGTGAGACTCACGTTAAGGTGTGTAAACATCTACACTAGTCTGCAATGAGATATTTAAAATTGCAATGAGATTATTAAAAATAAAACAATCGCACAGCTAATTCACATGTACAACACCAGCGCAGCTGTGAGTGCCCAGTGAATGGGGGTAGTACTTTTTTGCGTGGTCTTCCTTACACTTCCTCTCGTTTCCTTGCGAATTTAATCAAAGGGTGCCGGAAGCGTGCAAGGCCTGGTTTAAACTACGACACAAATTGCGACACAAATGTCAAACGTAAATTTCTTTACTGTTCACACTTTAACAGTTTTTTGTGTCTGGATAGTGTCTGTACATAAATAAAGAAATTTGTGTCCGAGCTATTCACACGCAAAAAAGTTTCAAGAACGAAACAGCTAGTGCTCGATAACCATGAATCTATCTCTCTTCTGTGAGTGTATGGAAATGTGTCGAAATTGTTTGAAAACTTATTAGCCACAAGAGACACTTGGACTGAACGTGTTCACACAGCCACTGATTCGACACTATAATTATGGTGTCCTCAATAAATGTCACAATTAGAGACACTCGTATGTACACATAGACACTCGGTGTATACATCGAGTGTATAGTGTATAATGTCGTAGTCTAAACGAACCCTAACGTTACCAAATCTGGATTTATTCCTAGCCAAAAGCGCCCGTATACCTAGATGTTTATACACCACCAGTAGAATCTTTGGTACATAGATAGATAAAATATGCAATTGAATTTAGTCAGTGTACTGAAAGCCTGCCCTGTATTTATTCATTTCTTTTCAATTTCTTTCTCTGTAAAATATCAGCCGATAGTTTTTTTTTTTTTTATTCAATTTGGACAACGTCATCTCTGTACGGCTACTGTACACATGGTACATATATAGTACATCAATAATACTACAAGAAATACCCACACACGCATATAAAACATCTTACAAATAATATCTGTATAATCGCAGGCTTAATGCTAAACTGACTTAATTCAGAAGATGTTAAAAATTCACCAGAAACAATCAGTTTTATACACAAAAAAAAAAAAAAACTATACGAGTGAAAGATTTCTATGCAGTTCTATGTACCATTTTGAGGATAAGGCAGTAACTTCCATCCACTGCGTATAAGTAAGATTACTGATAACCATAGGGTTATGTGATAAAACTGATTTGAACATAATATGTATCAGTCAAGTCTTGATAAACACCCACTAGATATGTGAACAAACTCTGTGAGTATTGTTAGGTCTCATGGCGAATTTGACATTTCCGAAAATCTGTATAAATGAGAAAATATAAAGTAGGTGTCTATGACAGTTTAGATCAAGTCGGTCAAGTTTACCCTTCTGTAAGGGAAAAAGTTTTCTTATACCCCAGCCCCTTGAAATCTCAATAATAAGCTGCATTACAGGTTTTGCATATAAAATTTAGTTAATTATGTATTAAGAGTATTAAGATCTGTTAAATTTTGATTTGAAATTGTTTTGTCAATTTGTACAATGTATCAACCTTTGTATGTGGCTGCGTGCCCCGGAACAAATAAAATATTATTATGTGAAAGATTAACGAAAAACGCGACTGCACTTCAAAAACCCCCAGGCGGAGGAAAAAGTGTCCGTGCAGCGTACCAGGTCAAGTACTTCTAGGTCAGGTACGTAATGTCCGTCATACAGCATCCCCTTCCTGGTCTTCCCTACTTAATAAATCCCCGAACCTCGCTGCAAAACCATGACAGTGGGAGATTCGAGGGCAGGTCCAATGGATGTTCGAGGACCCGCTCTAAACGGGGCATGGGCGTTCAAAGGTGTTCATGAACTCCCGGAGAAAGTCGTCTCGTGCGACCGGAGCGTGCGGAGCGTCCCGATAATAACTGCTTTTTGCATTGACGCCGCTAACATGTTGGCGTGAGATCTACAAGCCGGAATGATGTTGAGATTGCGCACAAAGGAGTTATGCATACCCCCCAGACATCCGATTATAAGTATGACCAAGTGGACAGTATAGCCCGGGTACAGTTGTTGCAGTTCATGTATTAGATCTTGATATTTAATCCTTTTTTGCTCCTCCTTTTCGACTATGTTAGTTTCCGCCGGAGCAGAGAACTCGATAACATACATAGTCTAAGATGTTAAATCTTGGAGCATAACATCAGACTTATTAGCGTTCAATTGCCTGGTAGTTGCAATCGGCATATTCCAAAAGATCTTGCACTTTTGGTTGGCAACAAAGGATTCTACTTCCGCAGGATCGTAGTGCAAGACTGGTGTTTTGTCAACTTCGTAATGATGACGAAGATAAAATTAGAGCACACGCAACGCTGCATTATGGCGATGGATATAGGTGGATTTATCATAATAAGAACAACCTGAAGTCAGGTGCATTAAGGTTTCCGGGTATGCTTTGCATGCCCGACACGAGGTACTCGAAACCCCTTTATTACCCATCACATATTTTTGGTGTGTTAAAGTGTTCCACACTCCATCTTGAGCTGCCATGATAAAGCCCTCCGTTTCCGATTTAAGTCCATTAGCTCTCAAGAAAGCCCAAGTGAGTTCGCTCGAAAGGCCAAGGTTGTCAAGGTGACGGTAGAACATACCCTGGTGAACTTTGTCGCGATGCTGATTGAGCAGATGTTGTTGCTCGGCTCTCTTGATTGCCGACTTTTGCCGCGACTGTGATAGTGAAAGAATGTTACCATCACCGTCGCGATTACGCGGATCGAAGGCTAAGCCCAAGATATCGGCGGCACGTTGCGCTACTGTGAATAAAAATGCGCCTACGCCAGCAGGCTCGTGGTCCCTGACGAGTTGCAAAAGCGGGTCTGAACTGTTAAGCTATACCTAAGACTATACGATCATGTAAACGTTCGACTGACAGGAGCCCCCTACCCCCTTGGTCTCGTGGGAGGTAAAGTCGTTGTGTCGATTCGCCTGGGTCACTAACTACGATTGATGTTCATTATTTTTCGCATGTCTCGGTCTAGTTCGTCCAATTCATTCACATTCCACTTAATTGAGCTAAAAGTATATAAAAGGATGGGTATGGCTAACATATTTGTAGCGCTGGTCTTATTCTTCGCCGACAATTCGGAACTTTAAATTTGTAGAAGTAGGCGCTGATATCTACTACTTAAGGCGGCCCTCATGTTCCGCACATCTTGGATATGACTTTCGCCAACCCCAAGATACGTATAGGTCGCTCCTTCATCAAGATGTTCTATGATGCTTACATCTACTAATTGGGCATGTGAATCAAAATTCGAAACTACACCATGCTTACAGTGCACCACTGCGCATTTGTCCAGTCCGAACTCCATACCGATCGCGTGCGTGTATTTGTGTGTTAATTTTAGAGCGCAGTTGAGATCACTCTCAACTGGCATACAGTTTTAAGTCATCAATATAAAATAAATGTGTGACTTTATGCTCGCGGTTTCCTACCGGGTCACACAAGTAGCCGGGTTCCTTTCTCAGGCTGATTGACAGGGGCAACAACGAGATGCAAAACAAAAGTGGGCTGAGGCTGTCTCCTTGGTATACGCCTCGTTTGTATGTCACCAACTCCGTTGACACAACGTGTTCACCGGATGTTATTGTGAACCTTGTTTTCCAGAGCGGGAACAGGTGTTCAATACATTTAATAATGTCGGGATGGACTCGCAGAAAATGGAGCAAATAGATAATGAGCTCATATGACATTGTGTCAAATGCTTTTGCGATAGTCCACCCAGGCCATGCTCAGGTTGCGTTTGTGCTGTCTAGCGTCCTGACAGATACATCTGTCGACCAGCAAGTTGTCTTTGCAACCCGACATACCTCTTTTTAAACCTCGTTGTTCATAGATCGAACTCCACACTGGTTCAATCGCCTTCAAGATGCGTTCGTATAGAATGGAAGTGAACGCTTCATACACAGTGTTCAGGCACGTTATCGGTCTGTAGTTCTGTGGTTGTGATAGGTCTCCTTTTTTCGGTATTAGGACCGTTCTTCTCTCAGCGAGCCACGATGGTATTGGCTCACAGTTAAATAACCAATTTGAAAATATACGGGCAAGGTGGCGGTGGGTACTAGTGAACTTCGTCCACCAAAAATTCGTTATTCGTTATAACGGCTTAGTGAATCGGTTTGAAATTTTCACAGGGGCCTTAGTATTTAATGAGCAACATTCTACTAAATTTTCAATCGTCTCGTAGCATTTTGAAATTCTCCGAAAAATCCTCAGAATGTACTCAGCTCTTGTACTCAGCTGAGAGCTATAGTTTGATGTATTGTACAATCAGTTGTAGTGATAGCTATTATTTAACAAAGATAACTATTTACTTACCTCATAGTTTTTTATACAACGCAATTATTCACGAATTTCTAATTTCATGTACTTTTATCTCCGATTGTACCTCCCAAACATTTAAGTACTTACAAGCATTTCTTTAAAAAAAGTGATGAAGAACATAAAAATGTATATAAAATTTTTTTATATACATTGTTACATTGTTAAAAAAAGTTCAAAAGTATAAAAAAGTACATATAAAAAGAAGGTTATCAGTAGTAACAAAGTTACAACCACAAAGAAAGTTTTTTTTTAAAGTAACATGAAGGGACCCAAAAGACTGTTTATATAGGTTTTTGAAGTTGCTATGGTGTGTATGTTTTGAAGATCCGGGAGTATAGGCATTATCCAACTGAATTGAGTCCGTACATACGTTCGTATTTGGTTTGAAAGAGGTAATCCAAGCATGTTCTAAAAGGAACCGCTTTCTAGAATTTTCTTCTTTTTGTAGTATTATCGGATGTTCTAGATCAAAATGGTGGTTACAATGTCACAAATGCCACTGATACTACTCAACAGAAAAAATATTTCTCAATTCCATATTTAGGACATTCATCTGAAAACATAAAATCAATTTTAAACCAATATAATTTACAGTTTAGATCGGTGGAAACGCTGGTAAAGAATATCCAGAAGCAAATTATCCGTGGATCTCTATAACAATACTATAACGCAACTGTAGGTTTATGAATTGAACACACTTTAAAATAAAAAAAATATTATAGCACCTTTGGGGTGTCATCACAAATGTGTCATTGCATCATTCCCTACAAGTTTCATTAATTTTAGTGAATTTTCAGACTGGAAATTCAGCTATTACGCCCAGTTTCATGACGCGACTTGAGTCCGGCACTATACATATATTAGAAACTTATTTGGAGGTCCCTAGAAATCAAAAATGACAATCACTAACGTTCGGGTCAAACATTATGTTGTTACGAAAGCTAAAAACAATGGAAGCCCAAAAATCTTGAATGAGTTCTTCGGCCAGAGACGTCGGATGCCAGGAACACGGTTTATTGGGCATTTTTTCTGAAAAAAATTAATTTTTTGTCATCTCCAAGTCAAAAGTTTTTATGACGTATTTTTACGCAATTAAAAAGAGGAAAAGAAAATAACATAAAAAGAGGCTTTTAAACCATTAATCTATGTAAATTGGTTTCCGAGAAAAACTAATTTTTATAAACGGAAATTCGCTATGTTATGCAGGATGCTGCGACGGGGGTATTTACATTAAAATTGTGTTCAACAATTTATTCATGAATTTACAATTGCGTTAGTATTGCTCCAAAGGTGCATAATTGCCAAACAATTACATGATGATTCAAATTAGAGATATCGATTTTAAATCAGTTTAACGGGTAAATGCTTATTCTTTTAACCCTAGAATCATACGTACTCGTCAAAACGACGAACGAACTTCTCTACCTGCTCCAATACTACAACTTGTCAGTGCCTGCTTGCTGTGAAACTTCTGTTATCTAATTTATTTGTTATTATAACACATAAGACGTATAAATTTTGTTTATAGCTATTGTCGTTTTTTTTATACTGAAATAGTGTGCGTCAAAAGGACGACGATGTATGATTAACCCATATTTTTCTTTTAAAGATTTCGTACTCCACATATAAAAGTTTTCCTAATTTTTCTAAAATTTATTAAAGATATGGATGTTATAATTAATTTATTCAATGATTATGATAATGTGAAAGATGATTACAGCTGTTTGACTTATAGAGACGACATAATACTGAAGTTTTAATATATTGAATCGAAAACTAAAGAATGCGTTTCAAGTGACTTAATAAAAGGTTAACAATTTATTTTATGGAAAATATTTTAATTTTTATTATTTTTTGAGATCTTATTCTAAAAATTACTAACAAATTTTAAAAAATTTATAAATGTGCCTAATGGGGAAATAACTACATATCTATAGGAATATTTATGACTGAGAAATTTCACATTCTGTAAAGTCACACATGTCCACTGACTCATAATAGTTCATAAATTAATTATTTGAAAGACATGTTTTATGATACAATTGATGTATTTATCTATTTTTTAATTTTTATAGTGAAAATATACTTTATCTATTTTTTAATTTTTATAGTGAAAATATACTTTGAAAAAAATTAATAAATATTTATATTAAGAAATTTTTCCAAATCCAAAAGTTCGTCGAATGATTCTAGGGTTAAACTAGGTCTAAATAGATCAAAAAATCGATCTTATTTTGGAGAGTTGACATCTCCAATTCAAATAGTCACATTACCAATAGGAAGGAGGTGGTTACAAGAATTTTGGTTATTCTTTGATTTCAGTACAGTTTTGATTTTTTTTAAAACTCTCTCCCTCGCTTACTTTTCATTGATCGATTGATCATTCAACTCATACAGCTGTGAAATAAAAAAATAAATAAATATGTAATATAAAAATAAGAGACTAAAATAACGAATGCAAATATATAAAATTATAAAATTATATTGCATATTTTAAACATCTTTCTATTCTAGTCACGTTTTGTGGTTAAAATTAAATTTATTTACAATAAAATCATTAACCGACTATAGCAAGTAGCAACTCTATAAGACAACAGTATTTATGAAGTGTAATTACCTAGGTATGACATAAAGCAAACAAATAATTTTTGCAATTAAACATCAAAATTAAATTTAATAGTTTAATTCCAAATATAGAGTAATGAATGCATTTATTTTCAGGTCACTTTTAGTACACAATTATTATATGTAGCTGTATAAATATTAATGTTATAATATAGTGCAATTTAAAAAAATGCATGTGTAGTTTAATAACAGAAGTTAACGACATTTCAGAATTTATATATACTTACTCATCAAAGAAATTAAAGGAACGCAACGAATAATTGTCATTTTTTCAAGAGGCTGTATCTCAGTCAAAAATATTCTGACACTGATTTTGAAAAAATGATTTGAAAGCTTGAATATCTATTTGAAATATTCGCAAACTTTGCTAAGAAGCTGTTTCCAACTGCCGCAGATTTTTGTATTTAAAAGAAATGACTACCGATTCGCAAAAAAAAAAAATAATGAAGAAAATTTTTAACTGAAGATTATTAATAATTATTTATTATATCCATTTTAAAATTGGTAACGCAAAAGTATGAAATTTGACTAACCTGTCTAATAGTATAATACACTATCTATAAGAGTTAATCTAATCATTTTGATTGTTCCTCTTGAGCTGAGATCTAATCTGAAAAATATTAACGTCAATACATATAGTTGATTAAAATAATTTTGTGGCTGAATTAACTTATATGTACTATGTATAGGTACTCGTACACATACATTTATATCAGATCAAGTTTGTATGTACATTGTAGACCATACTTGTAGACCATTTGAATTAAGGTAGGTATAGTATCAAAGTACTATAAAACTTATAAAATGTCCGCTAGAAAGTGAACTATACATATTATAACAGAAATTTTTATTTCCAATATCTCAGAAAATATTACTCTTAGAATAATTAAATATTAATGAAAAATACGAAGTCACGCAGCCAACTACAATATTAGAGGTTTTAAAAGAATTGAGCGTGACTTTATGATATTTCGTATACTAGTGACCCATTTAGCTAATAATTTCAAATAATCCATTTAAATTCCATAAATGAAGTATAACGCATAAAATTTTTTTTTCAAAAGTATTATACTGTCACAACTCACTTAAAAAATGACTTTTACCATTTAATAATAGTATAATTATCCGATATCAGTTATTTTGAGGACACGCAGCTCAAATACAAAACCGAATTTTAAAGTTCGGGCTTCATTAGGCCAGTGTTGGCATCAATCAACTAAATTTTTTAGTTAACTAATTAGTTGATTAATATTTTTAGTCAACTAATTTATTCCCAACTAAATTATTCGCAATTAAAAAGTTTAGTTGTAGTTGCAACTAAATTTGTCAATTTTTAGTTATTAGTTGTAGTTAAACGTTATAAAACTAATAACTAAATTTGTCACATATTCCACACAGAAAGCATTATGGAACCAAACTGAAAGCGCCTATAGTCTCGAGTAGAGTGTCCTGAATGAAGTCCCAAATGAAGTCCCCCAAGTCCCAGTTTCGAAAGTCCCACCAAAACAAAAAAATCCAGTTATTTTTTTTTCTAGGTATTAGGAGAACATAATAATATATTGCTTAAATTTTAAAACAGTAATTTGAATGAACTTTTTCTCTACCATTCAAAAATAAATTAATGTTCCTTTGATAGCGAATTAGGATTTTGTTATTACCGTGTTGCGGCGATACCGTATTTGCGGGGACCTTTTTTGTCGTTATCGAACAAAAATTATCGACAACGACGAATTTTACCACAAATTGAGTAAATAAATAAATAAATTATCTTAATAAATTGATTAAGATATTTTTATGTATGATATCATTCACGCAATACAGACTATTTTTAAAAAATTACTTTTCGTTAATTTTCGTAATTATCTTTTGTCGTAAACCGAAATCTCATAAAAGACCTACATCGTAACAAAAAAATAACGAATTTTTTAAAGGCTGAATTGAAGCAAGTTATAGGTATTCCAAACATATTAGCGCTACTAAAACGTAGTTTTCGTTATCGTAAATTATTTATATCGAAAATAACGATATTTTCAAAATGGAGAAATAAGGAAAGAAAAGATTCTTCGAAATTATCGCACCTACTAAACTATACTTTTCATTATCAAAATCCTTCTTGACTTTTTTATCTCCTGCGATAATTTCAGTAACGTTCCAATAAAATTAATTATTAGTTATAACTAATAACTACAACTAAAAACTAAAGTAGTTATTCGTTATAACTAACAACTAAATTTTTCAGTTATTAGTTATTAGTTACAAAAGAATAATTTACTTATTAGTTATTAATTATTAGTTATAACTAACATCTGGCCAACACTGCATTAGGCCACCCTTGACATCATCTTCTGTTGATAAACACCTCATTTGTTGAACTCCGTTAAGTCACCTTTACGGTGTACGCTATCCTCTTGCAATTCATAAATAAAATACTTTGCAGAAAAATATCACTATATAAGCTTTTCTAAGCAGCAGTTTTAGAGTGATAATCCAAATATCATATACCATGTGAGTTTTTTGAGAGTTGCCATTTCTATTACAACCAAATTTTTATGATAGAAATGGTACTGGAAAAGGTTCTTTTCTTGGATGTAATGTAAATGTAACCAAGAAAAACACTATCGGTTGAAGTAGCCTCAAGTACATATGCATATTTTTACCGTCTAACTAATAAATTAAAGAAAAATTAAAAAATTAAACTTGGGTAAAAATAGTATATTGTAGAATAAGTGGGAAAAGAGGCTTATTTCTCACGCATATGAGTTTGTTGTGATAGCCCGCAGGGCGAGTGCAACAATTCATATGAGTGAGAAATAAGCTTTTCCCACGTATTTTACAATATACTTTTTCTACGAGCACATTTTTTTTGGTAAAATTTAACATAAATATTTAGAATAAAATTTAAATAAGTAGTAAAAATTTATAATGTCAATGATAAGATGTTCAAATTTTTGCAAAAACATACTTTGAAACTATGGAAACAATAATAAATAATCAACTTACATATGTATATTTCTAGTATTAATTATATAGATTATATGTTAAATCAAAGACAGAGCCTACTTTTTTATTATATTAAGCCGTGGGAAATAATTTCCCACGGCTATTTCCGCATTGTGTGGGCAATTGTTAATTTTTACATATAGTTAGTCGTGCGCAAAATGTTACTTTTAATAGTATGCATTAGATCAGTTTTATCGAAAAATTAATATATAGTCTCATTTAGAAATCTATAAGTTTGTATCATAGCTCGAAAACCATAAGAGCAATAAAGCTCCTGACTATAGCAATAGGTTGCCGCCGTCGATATCTACAAATCTTATTTGAACAATTTTTCGATTAAATCAGCGTTTTGGCTGTAATAAAAATGGCAACTCTCGAAAAAATCACACAGTATATTGATATAATCATATAATATTGATATAATCCTGACCAAACGGTCAGGAATTTTAGTATGCGCAGAGCGATCTTAATAATTACTAAAATCGCGTTGTGCACAATCCTGACAGTTTGGTATTGTCTAAAACTGCTGCTTAACAAACCTTATTAGGTATTTTATAAATTTTGTGACATGTTTATGAAAGACATGAAATGTATTAGATCAATATGAACATTATCAAACAAGTGTAATATGATAATAATATACGTCAGTATATTGAATTATTCCTTAGTAATTATAGTATAACTAATTGTAAGTAAATAATATTGTAAATTTTTCAATATTTTTCTTTAATAAATAAAACCACCATAAAATTTTCAGTTTTACTTTATTGCTTCCATCTTAATTTTAAACGTACACCTATCGCTATCTGTATGTTTACAGACATTCGCTTGCGTAAATTATCAATGTACTTTTATGTTTATTAATATACTTTATAAACGATAGATAGTTCAGCTATAAATATTTATTAAATTTATACATTTTTATACAGTAGAAACTGTTCATAATAAATTCTCATCACTGAACTGATATGACAAACAAAAAACAGTGTAGGTTATCATTGAAAAACTGTTGTCAGATTTGAGTTTATAGAGAGCTGTGTTAAACCACTGCACTATCGAAAAAAATCGAACCTTTCCATCACTGACAATATAAATAATACCAAAAGTATTTAACAAAAGAGATGAAAAATAGATGTATGTAAAAGTAAGTAAGTCTATTCACTCATTATTCGCGAATAAGCCCAAAATAGTACAAAATAAAACGGGAAGCTAGAATATCGCTCAGACCTGAAGCTCACTAAAGCTAATAAAATCTATGCCAAGGATTCTCAAATTTTTGTCGATTGCAGAGCGAATCTTGATCGATCTCCTACACTAATTGACAAATTAACAGAAAAATCACACCCGAAAAATAAGTCACATTTTCTGAACAGAACAATGCATCTTTATTGAAAAAATGAAAATTTGGTGATCAGAATACCCAAATTTCCTCAACAAATTTAATTATTATCATCATTCTTGAACTCCTTAATTTAAAAAAGGAAAAATTGAACTTGATGACGTTATCACTGGTTAGAAATTTTTTTTAAAGTTAGCATAATTTTGATGCTAGAAACATGATATAGGTTTTCGATACTATTTTTTCTTCGCTACTGATAAAATTAAAATTGTAAAGATAACAGGAAAATCACAGGTGGAAACTTAATCATATTTCCAGAACAAATTTGGTTATTTTGACCTAAGAATCTACTTTATGTAAAAGCGACCACTGAATAACTTGCATCGAAATAAACGCGGATACTGGGGCCGGATTTACCTCCGTGGAGGCCCCGAGACACTTCTCATGTGGTGGCCCTTAGGTACTTTACATGTAAGAACCCCTAAGTACTTTTGTGGAGGCTTTCCTGGAGAATTTCCTGAATTTCTCCTAATTTCTCGTTCTCAAAATTTATAACTGACGAAAAAAAAAAAAAACAAATAAACATTATGCTACTACTCTTTTAAATTTTATTCTATTTTGAAAGATTTTGTGGAAATGCCTTACGTGTGGGGGTTCTGTGGCACGTGCCCAAAATACCTTCATGTAAATCCGGCTCTGGTCGATACACTGATATATAAAATCTGTGTAATAACACTAATAACGAAATATTTTCCTAAAATTAGATATTTTTTAATGGGTTAATTCTAGCGCAGGTAGACAAAAGTAGTTAAGTTCAAATATCAACTTTACAGTAGAGAGTAAAAACTAAAGTGAAATGCAGACAACATTAACTATAGTAATTACATAACTGTCACTCTGATAGCATAACCAAACTTACCTTACTATTTAATGATGTAAAATTTTATCCCTTTTTTTGTAAACTTGTTAATAGAGAATTGAGCCAAGCCGACTTTTAAGTGAATTTCCTTATTGGAAATACACTTATTACATCGGGGACCATAAAAGACCTGAACTCGGGACTATAGCAGAAATTTGTTTTGAGACCTCGAGAAACTAAAAAAATGAGGTTTACTAATATATACAGGGCCGGATCTAGGGGGGCAGCCGGGGCACGTGCCCCCCTGGATGATTTTAGGGGCGCCAAAAACGTAATTTGAGGGGCGCGAAAATGGTGAAATTTTTTTGGGCGGAGCAAAATTTAAAAAATTTTTGAAGTGAGGAGCAAAAAAAAAAAAGGTCGACAGTCATAATTTATGAGAGGGTCAATGGTCCTGGAGCAGGTGATGAGCAAAAAAAAAAAAAAACGTGAATTAGTAACGTGTTATGATAGGGTTAAAATGAATTTGTAAGTAGGGGATGATCAAAAAAAAAAAAAAAGGGTCAATGGTGCCGATTTATGGTAGAGTCCAAGTGACTTTTTTTTGTCATCATCCAGGTAAAAATTTTTTGGCGAGGGGCGCCAACAGGAAAATTTGCCCCCCTCCTTATAACTCTTGGTCCGGCCCTGAATATATACATATATATATATATATATATATATATATATATATATATATATATATATATATATATATATATATTTTTTAATCTATGCATTTAAATATCTCGCCAGAGACGCCAGCTACCAAAAAAATGACCTTTACAAAAGTTGTTAGGTACGAAGGGGGACATTAAATGGTGACCTTAAATTTTACCTTGACCTTCATTCTCAAGGTCATTATTTTGAGTTCAAGTCGAATTTTTCAAATGAAAGGCCTATTTTTTATTTCGCATTCTAAAAGAGCGTAAAATTTCACGTCGAAAATGCTATAAACTAATTTTTTTATTATTGGCCTTAAGAGGTGTTAGGACCACCAAAGAACAATAAAAAATTAGATTTTAAAGGAAAATCCTAAATTTAGTGTCGGCATCTTTTGGAAACGTAAAATAGGAGCTTCTGTTCGTCATTCTAAGATCAAAATCCAGAAAAGAATGACACTAAAAAGTTATGAAAAATTAATTTTTCATAACTAATAAATTCCATAACTAAAAAATAAAAAATTAAAGGTCAATAAAAAAATTCGTTACTTAACGCGTTTTAATATAATATTCTTTTACTTATAGTTTTAATATAATATTCTTTTACTAATATATATTAATAAATATAATAAAAATATTATGTATAACAACATAAAATTGTATAAAAATTCTGCATCAAAAGTTAAATATAATTTCTGTGACGTTGAAGAATTTTAAGCCGTAAGTATAGAAAATGGCATGGTATGTCTGGAATGATGAATTATAGAACTACTGAAAATATTTAAAGTTTTAATTACTTTGTCAATTTCATGAAAAATAACATTCTTTATAATATCAGATGATGGCCGAAATGGCTGAAAACGCGTTAAGTAAAAGAATATTATTTTTCGTGAAATTGACAAAGTAATTAAAACTAAATATTTTCAGTAGTTCTATAATTCATCATTCCAAAAATACCATGCCATTTTCTATACTTACGGCTTAAAATTCTCCAACGTCACAGAAATTTATACATTTTTATGTTGCTATACATAATATTTTTATTATATTTATTAAGATTATCAGTGCAAAAAGGTTTTACTGTACACATGTATATTATCCGTTGTGTACACATATGTACCTATAGAAAATTATTAAAATGTAATCGTACATGCATTCAAAATTTTTTTTTTCTTATATAAAATGTCTACACACCTGTATGAATGCTAATTGAACTCCTACATGTTTAGAATACAGTTAGGAACTGTTTAAAATGTTCAAATATTATACTGTCATATGTGATTTTAATGTTAAATTCATACCTACGATGGTTGTCGGCTATATCACTAACACATCACTGTATTTGTAAGCGCACAACTACAGTTTGTTAATAATATAATTAAATAACAAATACAGTGGATATCGTTTATAGCGTCCTTGATGATATCAATTTTCTAAAGAGTTATAATAATTGTGTTTCTGAATGTACATATATGTAAAATGCTGCTCTTAATAGTACTCCTGCTCTCCTGTTCTCAGTTTTAAGATCAAGTCTTACTCCAACTCTACCATCTAATTTATTTTATAAGATCAAACAAATTGCACTTATATCATCAGGGGAGTGAAAAATTATTTATCGAGAGAACATATTTTATTATTTAACTTAAAAACAAAAGAATAGAAGATTGATCTGTTTCAAATATAAGAATTATTTAATTTTTAATGATAATAATTCATGATCAATCATGGGCGGATCCAGCCAGTTGAAAAGGGGGGGGCTGCCTCTAATCCCAAGAGGAATTTTGAGGAACCCTCTCACTCCAAAAAATTTGTGCATTTTGATTTTAACTAAAAAAAGTTACGAGTTGTCGGTCAAGGGGGGGGGGGGTGCAGCCCCCACAGCCTTCCCCCTGGATCCGCCAATGTGATCAATTGTATTTGAAATGAGGGATATAATAATAATTATAATACCTTCGTTATAACTTATCATTATAGCCGAAGTCCACTGTATATGTATATGCACGTCCGTATACATATATTATATACATATATTTACTTATATATGTATTGATATGTTTGTATAGTATACATATATGTATGCATATTATATACAAACATGTAAATTTTTTTAAAAATAGTTGTGGACAAAAATTAGCTAATATTTTACTTTGAATTTTCTTAGAATTATATCCATATTTACATAATATGGTCGATTTCAGAAGGTAAACAACAAATAATTCAAATCGATAACTAAAATTTTTACGGTAAAATTTGAAAGATTAATTAGAACCAAAAACTGTTAGATTTAAAATAAATGCTTTCAGGATGTCAACAATTAATTTTCATAGGCGAATAATTTACACTGAAATATAAACCAATAGTAATTTAGTTATAGGTACATTCAATAATTTTTATTAATGTGATAATTTACCTCATGTGTATCAAGTCCCGTAAGAATATTGTAGTGTTTTCACTTTTACCATGGAAAAAAAGTTAGGATAAATTTTTACAGCGAAAAAAATATTACAAAACCTTTACGTAATTGGTCATTTCACTGTAGGCAAACACAATAAAAACGAAACAAAATTTCTATTGGTAAATTTAACTGATTTCAGAACTATAGTAACAATGTATTAAATAATAATACGAATTATACTAATTTATTTTATTCGTTAAATTCTCTTACCGAATTACACTTGAGTTTTATATTTTTTCTGAATAAATTTGTGTTTTCTACATCTCAAATTTTTTATCTAAAAGCAATTTAATGAGAAGAACTGTCAACTACCAAAAACGCTTTAGCTGCGCTGTCGCGTTTTTGTTAGTTGGCAGTTCTTCTCATTAAATTACTGGGCAACAAATTTTCGTTACACA
This sequence comes from Brachynemurus nebulosus, assembly GCA_035578155.1. Lineage (NCBI taxonomy): Eukaryota > Metazoa > Arthropoda > Insecta > Neuroptera > Myrmeleontidae > Brachynemurus > Brachynemurus nebulosus. Next base: position 2,559,595 of record JAPWDM010000001.1, on the reverse strand, counting down.
AACTCAAATTTTATTTTTCGTTTTAATTTAATTATTGACAAAATTTTTAGTGGAAATGTAAAATGACAAAAATTATATATTTTAATAAACATAGCGGAAAAAATTAAAGGATCAAAAAAAAGGATCAAAAAAAAATTCCAAATTTTTAGCTATTTCTCGAATGGCTATATCTTCGTCAAAAATGGTCGTATCGGTTGCAATGAAAAATTTTTCAAAGCAACGTGTATCGCTCAATCCTAATAAGTACACTGAAAAGAAAATTTTCGAAATTTTTTCCGTTTCTTTTTTTGATCCACGGAATTGGAAAAAATTTTTCAAACTTAACCACTATATGAACCGGATAACTTGTTCATTCAGCTTTAATTTGCTTTTTGTTAGACCTTTATACGACCACTTCTCGCTGAGATATCGGACTTTGAATGAAACAGGGTCATTTTGTCTTTGACCATTGATATCTCAGCATACTAATGATCGCACAATAAACTGAAGATGGGTTTTAAAAACTTGAATAAATTCTCTACAAGTATTAGCCATTGTTTCTTCGAAAAAATTTTTTTTGCATACTCAAGATGAATTTGAAAAATCAAGTAAAAAGAGCTTTTGGTGGCTTTTTGGAAAATTAAGCGCTGAATTAAAAATAATGAGCAAACCATTGTTAAGTGTGCCTTTTACAGTTCAATATACCCACAAAAACCCCACAGAGTTTCAGTTTAATCCATCCAGTCATTCTTTTGTTTTATTCAATTGAATTTATGAAAAAAATTAAAGGATCATTTTTTTGCTCTTAAACTTTTATAATCTTTAACAAAATGAAAAAAAAAAATTCTCAGCCGTTTTCATATTTTTATCAATAACAGTATTTATTTATAAAAAAAAGAAATCTCCTTAAAAAATTTTCAAGAAAAAAGTTCTTTTAAGAATTTTTGAAAAAAATTTTGAAAAATTTTTTAAAAAAATTTAAAAAAAAAATTTTTTTGAAAATTTTTTAAGGAAATTCTTTTTTTTATAAATTTAAATACTGTTGTTGATAAAAATGTGAAAAAAGCTGAAAAATTTTTTTTTCATTTTGTTCAAGATTATGAAAGTTTAAGAGCAAAAAAATGATCCTTTAATTTTTTTCATAAATTCAATTGAATAAAACAAAAGAATGACTGGATGGATTAAACTGAAACTCTGTGGGGTTTTTGTGGGTATATTGAACTGTCAAAGGCACACTTAACAATGGTTTGCTCAATATTTTTAATTCAGCGCTTAATTTTCCAAAAAACCACCAAAAGCTCTTTTTTCCTTGATTTTTCAAATTCATCTTTCGGCATCAACTGTGCCGAAATATATTGAATAAAACAAAATAAAATTCTTTTATGGATTTTGTTAAAAAATTTTAATTTTTACACAAATCCTGTAATCCTCATTACTTTGAGTAGCGGTCAAAACGAAAAATTATTCTTCAACCCAAAAAAGAAACATCATCAAACTCAAATTTGTTCGAAAATATACAAACCTCTCGTGTAATAATAAGTGAAAATTTCTATAGAGATATTAACCGTAGATTACTACAATGATTTTTGTGATGTACATATTTACTATAGAGGATATATTACATACATACAAAGATAAAAAGTTGAATTTTATAGATAACAAACGACAAACAATCTAGGAAACTTAACAAGAACTCACCGCATCCCCTCATAAATTACAAAAGTATAACAACGCATAGGTGTTTTTTCACCCTTTGTAGTACTCTACGGTTAATTCTGTTAAAAGGGGAGACCCTTTGGTATAGTATTTTTACTTTAAATTCCGAACTTCAATAAATTGTTGGTATTAATTAAGAAATATACAGCGCCCGCTCTAGCGTTTACGCCACCCCGGGCAAAAAGGAAAAATTTCGCCCCGGTGATGCCGGGATTTCTCTCCCCCCTAGAACGGGCCCTGAAGTATATAAAAAAAAATATATCAAATTAAATAAATATAATAATTTACTTATAAATCATTAGGTCGCTAGCTAGAGTTAAAGCCTAGATCTATTAATTTCGTTCCAGTACAAATGTATAAGATATCGTTTATCTTATTTTATATCTTATACCTATATGAAATGCTCATTCATGTATATCATAGGCAGGTAATATAATGCCCTGTTATATGCTTTGATTATAGTAAATAAGTACATACATATTATCCACAGACAAGAGAATTGATAGGATATTAAATGTAGTAACGAACCGCGGCTACACAGTGAATTGAAAATTATACAGTTTTGATTAATATTATGTATCACATACAAATATTGTTATGTTATCAAATCAATTCTAATACAAAATTAAAGAAAGTAAAAAAAGATTATTAGAAAATAATTTAAGATTATTAAAATTTAGTGAAGCAATTAATTACAATTATTAATTACAACGATAACCAATAATTATAAAGGTACTGATTATTTAAAAGTAAACACTACATCGGTCTAACATCGTTTAACATCGGCTTTTAACTTCGCCATCGTTTAACACTGGGTTTTAGTACGTTTCTTTCCCTATTTATCACAAAATGGTTTAATATTCCATAAATCAGTGTTTTTCAACCTGTGGGTCGCGACCCCCTGGGGGTTCGCGAAGCGTTTTTAAAGGGGTCGCAGTTACTTTAACCATAAAACCACTCTAGTTCAATATATAATATTTAGGTTAATTAAAGGTTACATTAATGTAATGGTTTCATACTTTTGCTTGATTACTCTAATTGCAACTTGAATTTGACGATTGGGCATGTCAGAAGACAATTGAAGATTGAGCACAGAATTTCGGATATTAGACAATAAATGACAGTGAGCAACTACCATAAACAAACAAGTCAATTCAGTAAATTTAAACACAATTCAAAGCCAATTCACAGTTCAAAGAATTCAAAAATGTTATCCTTTATTTGTCTTATGCTCCACACAGGCATAACATGTCAACATTCAAATGAAAGGATTTTTTTAATGCAAAAATTAACGAAAATTTCATGAAAAATAAAATTTTTTCGAAAAATTCGTACAATTTATCAGTTTTTTACATTTTTAAATTTTTTTTGATTGACTAATATTCTACATATTCGAGTTTTCAGCAACTTATCTCGTGCGCTTACCCCCACTCGCCTGACGGCTCGCGGGGATATATAGCGCACTCGATCTCGTTGTGTATACATCAGTCCCTTTGACTCGCGCCCCAATTTTAGCCTACTAGAATACTTTTCTTTACGCATTTGTATCGAAAATAACTATTATTGAACTAGTGTATACCATTAACTGTATTTATAGTCCCTACAACAGTAAGTTCAAAAACGCATCAGACGCCTCACAACGAAAAATCAAAAATTCATTTTTGCATTTGATGCATCAAAACAATGCATCAAGAAATTTGGTGATGCGTGTCATGCGCATAATGTAATATCACAGCTACTTACATTTAAAATATAGGTAGCTGTCGTAGCTATGGTAATGTGTATGGAGGGTAGATATCAGGAGGACTATCTTGGCCGGAAAATAATAGAAAAGTAGTTCAAAAAGTGTCCCGTTTTAAGTACTAAGTAACAGTTCAAAAACTCGCCAGAATAGCGCTAGAGTAGCAAAAGAGTATGAAATGAACTTTGTAGTTGTCGACGGAGTGAAGTGTGTTGTTTAATAACCTACAAAAAACTCGCTGTGAAACACGTTGAAAGTGATTCATAATTACGTGAATTTTTAATGTCTGTTAGTGATTTTTTGTGTTGTTTTATAAAAATTTTTAAAATAATAAAACAATTATATGTAACAAATATAATAAAAAAAAACAATAATTACATAACGTGGATGTTTTTCTTTTCTTGTTTGCTTCTCAAAATTTACCCTGTTGCTAAAGTAGTGCCGCCACTATTTACACCTTTCTATGGACACTTTTTGATGCAGAGATGGTCCTCCTGATATCTACCCTCCATAGTAATGTGAATAAAAGATGATGCCAATGGTCCTATGACCATAACGGTTATAGGAATAATTCCGAAAAACTAAATGTTAAAAAAGATGAATTTATTTACCTCTCATTAAAATTGTTTAAACTATCTGAATACATCTTGCATTCAAAATATGAAATATTTTTTATTCAGATAATTTCAATTTTTTCAATTTTCAATTTCAAGTAAATTCAAGTTGAAATTTAAAGATAATATATACAAGGAGTGTATTGCTATACTATCTATAGTCTAATCATGCTATATTATCTATAGTCAAATCAGAGGTTAAATGATGCCAATATTCCGTTCAAAAACATCTAATGTGCATCAAATTTTAAGAGAGCATCAGCATCGTATCATGTAGTATTAGACGCGTCAGTAAGGTCATGATGCTGCATCGATGCGGTAAAGTTTACATTTTTGAACTTACCCTTAATTTCGTGCAGAACTATAACACCTTACTTATCATTACTGTCTTGCACAAAAGCAAGGAGCAATAATAGGAGATTTAATCAATGTTGCATGTATATGTAGTGGACATCATCTTTATGAATTGTGTGCTATGTTTAAATAAAATAATAATCGTGGAAGGGATAGTACTACTTATGTAGTTAAAACAAAATACATAATATACATATTCTTCATACATATACATACAAGTCACATAACAAGTTTTCTCGTATCTATGGGTCAAGTGTTGATCCTATTATTTTGTGACGTCAAGTCTCGTTACATATTATGTCAATCTAAACAAATGAGTTCAATTGTTAAGTCAACTACAAACTAATCTATAAATAGGCGAACTCGATGAATTTCAATTATACAGTTTCATTTTTCATTATTATTATTGATAGATTTTATTAATAAATTAAAATTATTGCACTCTCCAATAAATTTTACATATTTAAGCATTTAGTACATACATACATTATTTACCAGTTACTACTAACCAAGGAGAAGGGTCCCAGGACCAGGTGGTCACGACCTGGTCCTGAGACCAGGTTGTCTGGTTTTATTTTCTAGAAAATTCATTTTGCTTCCGAAATTACTAAAGAAGCGGAATTACTGTAAACGCTTTTGAAATATGGGAATTTTTTCCCAAATTTTTTTGACCAAAGTCAAACCGTTATGGTATTATATTTAAACCACTGAATGCAACCATCTGAAAACTCGGATATGTAGAATATTGGTGAATCAAAAAAATTTCAAAAATGTAAAAAACTGATAAATTGTACGAGTTTTTCGAAAAAATTTAATTTTTCATGAAATTTTCCTTAATTTTTGCATTAAAAAATCCTTTTATTTGAATGTTGACATAAAAGTTTGGTTCACATAGAAAGTAATATTGGTTCACGTATATTTGATAAAAATATTAAAAAGATCGATCGAGTAGAAAGTTTTTCAATCATATTAAAAATATTTAAAGTTTCAATTACTTTGTCAATTTCACTAGAATTGAGTAGAATTTACTAAACGCGTTTTCAATCTCGCGACCATCATCAGAGTGATGGTGGTCGCGAGATTGAAAACGCGTTTAGTAAATTCTACTCAATTCTAGTGAAATTGACAAAGTAATTGAAACTTTAAATATTTTTAATATTTAAAATGAAATTTCATAAAGTAAACCTCTCAACAGTAAATTATTTTTCAATCATGTTTCGATTATTACAAAGAAAAATGAAATTTTAGGAAGGTTTACAACCTTATTATAGATGTAGCCTATAGATTCCCAACCTTGTCTGGATCATCGCCCCCTTTAGTGTAGAACAGAAATTTCAACGCCCCCTAGTCCCTAACCCTAGCCCATAATGGTTAGTTTTATATAAAATATTAAAATATTGTTGCATATTATCTATACCTAATTATCAATATCTGTTTATTATATATAAAAATACGCTGCCAATGAGGTGTGACACAGCTTCCTCGTACTCGTAAAAGCACCTTTGTAACTTAATGCCCAACATATCTTTGTATAATTTAATATAGGTATATAAATTAATAAAAATAAATAAACAAAGCAATTCAATTTCAAATTAAGCGAAGTGGGACTAGCAGTGAATAAGATATTGACATTTAATGGGATTTCATTTTAGCGCCGTGGATACTATTACTTTGAATGCAATGAAATTTGTAGAGCACCATCGAGAAACCAGACCGCATAATTTCTGACAATTTAAAAAGAATTGAATAGTTCAGAAATTATGCCGCTTGGTGCAATTTAGTATATTCATGGAATGACATGGTAGCGGCGTAGCTATACCGTTACTCCGATTTCGATTAAATTCATACGCGACCATCTAGGAACCAAACTCCATAATTTCGGAAAATTTCATTAAAAACAATCGAATAGTTCAGAAGTTATGCCACTTGGTGTAAACTGGCGACACACAGACGGACGGACAGACACCAAACCAAAATTGTTCAAGAAGCTCTAACACGTAAAATGTGCGTAACTAAAATAATTTATTTATTACTTTGTCCTGATTACTTTAGCCGCTACCGCCCCCACGGAAGGTTCCAGCGCCCACTGGGGGGGGGGCGATGTCGCCCCGGTTGGGAATCTATGATGTAGCCGAAATGAGATATTTGGCTTCTGACAGAATGAAAGAATTTTGTTCAAAAAACATGGAAACTACCCTACACAAGTTAGATATTATGTATAGTAAATGATCAGTTTTAACTGTCTTTTTCTTCCGCTACTTGCAAAAAAATATCTTCACACATATTAACCGGTTGACGATCACTGACGCTGTAAGATGTCAAGTGAAACCTGATTAACTGCCGCACAACGCTGTATCACGTCAACAATTCCGTATAAAGCGTACACCAATAAGGTATACAAAAACAGTTCACTCTCGGCCGAGTTATTATCGATACCGTAGCGATCCGATGTGATTTATAGTATATTACGTATTGTGCAGCCGACCTGTGGTCGCTGTCGAACCAACACACCAATTTGTCTAGATAGATAGCGACCTACAATTGTTTGTAATTATGTTGATGTATTAGTTGTCAAAATAGTGTATCAGTTGGTCAGTTCTCTATAATTCGACATGACCAATAACGTTAACATTTCTCCACTATAATAGACTCTATAAAAAAAGTGTAGGTAGAAAGATAGAAACGTTGCAGACATTTTGAATATTGTTGAATGTGACAAAATAATAAACTTGGATAAAAATTACATATTATATTATTATGTATATGGCATATAAAAAAGTAGTTGGCCAGTATACAGATAAGTTTGTGTTGCGGGTTTCGGTTTCGGAGACCTTGAAAGAAGCTGCGGGCGATGGATGGAGCAATCGTGACTATCCAAGGTTAGTTAGATGAGAGAAGAGACTGACTGCTTGATATAACAGAAACTCTCCTCTTCTGTTTTTTTCTTCATTTTTTATTTTGATCATCTTATTCAATCTAAAAAGGTATTATTTTTACAAGTCATATGAATAATAATATTCCAGAACGACTTATTTAACCCAATAAGCTCCAAAATTAAAAAATTCAGGATGATTTGTCTCATGTACATATATCTCCTTATAGCGACGAAAGCTAAAATTTAAAATATTTTAACGCTTCCGACTTCAGGGAATAAATAACTTCAAAATTTCCAAAAAGTCTATTAATAATTGTCACCAGTTAAAATTCACAATGACAAAATTTTTGTTATTAAAGTTCCTTTTCTGTCCTTTTTTGGAATTTTTTGGAATTTTTAAAAAATCTATGTTCAACTGATATTCAGTAGGGCATAAATTTCAATAAATTTTTCAGTTTTTAAAATTAATTTTCTAAAATGTTGTATGCCAAAATTTCTTAATCTTATTTTTTAAATGTTCTTAAAGAGTTAAGGTTTTTGTAATAAGTTTTTCTGATAATCTGTTATTTTTTCTAATTGTTGGTTTTCATTTTTTTTTAATTCTTCCATTAGCTGCGTGTTAAAAAAATTATTACTCATAACGGAACGGAGCAGTTTTGGGGTAAGAGTTGTGTTATACATTAATTCTTTAAATGATTAAGACGAGTTAACTCGTCCTGCAATATGGTGGCTCAAAATGCTGTGATATGTATATATTCACAGGTACAGGTACCGCCATCTGTGACAGATTTTATACGGTATAATTCTAAATAATGTTCAATTTTATCAACATATTTTAGTATAATTTATATTTTGTAAATTTCTATAGGATATAGGAATATGTACGATATAGCGTTCACTTTTTTGATGTTGGGATCTCCGATTTTTTTTTTCTTTTTTTGTAACCTTATCTATTGTACTTATCACTGGCAGTAAAAAGTCCGGCATTTTGAGATAAAAAAAATTTTTCCATATGGTTTATTTAATAGGGTTAATAAATTTGTAATTAGGTACACACAAATTATTTTTGTTTATTTTTAGAGGGCTGAGAGCGCCTTAATATATTTCTTTTGAAAGTGACCCACCGTTTTAAAAGATTACCGAACTCTGTTCTAAATAGTTACTTGACAGCGTTCCACTAAATATATATTTATTAAAATGTAAAGAACAGTCTGGAATATCCATACAGTAGAACCTCTGATTACGGACACCTCTCTTATTTAGACTTCTCGTTAACTGGACGCGGATGCAATATTTTTTGACCAAGACATTATTTAGTACATTATTACCCCCATTAACAGGACGCGAGTACGCCTAGTGCGTATGTATACTTATATGGGTTAGGTATATAATTATTCTTGTTTTAACTTGTTAACAATGATTCCAATGTGACGACGCATTTGTAAACGTTATATCTTTGTATAAGTACCTAAATTCGTTCATAAAATTGATTTGATTTAAAAAATTAAAAAAATTTTGAATTAAAAAATTAATTATGAATATAGCTGAACTCTTTTTTATGCGGTCTTTTTTTGTGCGGGTTTTATATGCGATTTTTTTATGCGGATTATAAAAAATGACCATTAAAATACATAATGTGAATCAAAATCACGAGACAGTAACAAACTTAAACAATTACTATAATAACTTTCTTTGATAAAAATACTTTTTAAAGATTTTTAAGCATTTAATCAATACGTTGCATAAGAACATAAATTATTGCATCATTTAATATTTTTTACACACGTATTTTTCAAAATTTTCATAATATTATTCAAAGGAAATAAAATGTTCCTACGTGTAAATTAAGGCTTTATCTTGTTTGTAGAAGCAACTTCTAAGGAAATTTCTGAGTTTTGAGCGTTTTGAGTGGTTTTTTCGATGAAAATTTTTTTATGCAGTCCCGACCAACCGCAAAAAGTTTTTTGTACAATCTGGATCGAACTATACGTTTTATAACTATTTATGATATTTTTGAATATATTTTTTTGTGCGATTTTTTTTAAGCGGTCCTCTCCACCGCACAAAAAAGGGATCAACTGTACTACATTATTTAATGCTATTTTTTTCTCTGCCCCTGTTAAGCGGACATCTCTGTTAGCCGGTTAATTTTTTGCGTGACACTGCTGTCCGATTAACAGAGGTTCTACAGTATTGTGCACTTATCTAGTAATAATTTTTTATAATATAAATTTTACTGGGTATATTATTAACCGTATATACATAGGTACATATATACCTATTATGCTATTTTATCTCATTTTATGAAGGTAAATCTGAAGAATATAAACAATTACCAATAACTTAGCATGTATTACACTACGAACATTTTAATGTTGACTGGTTTCTTTGGAAAATAACAAACTAGTCATCATCTGAAAAGATTTGACCAAATGTATATGAGTGTGTTATGTATATTTCTTTAGCTGATGGTGTTTCACGATCATACTAACCAATACAAACCTATCCATCTCTGCAGCTACAGTGCAACACAGACACATTCGTTCATATAAAATATTTGTAATTGTCTACAAGTGAATATTTTTGTTAATTATCTAATCAAATTTATAATTAAATAGGACTACCTACCTTCCCTTTGTTTTTGGATATATAGCATGAACGAATTACAAAACAAAAATTTTGAATACTAATGAAACTTTCCGTACTTAGCTTAGTGGCGTTACGATAGAGAAACAATCATGAATTTTAATTATGGTTGAAGATTTTTAATATATTGAATTGTGAAATAAGCTTTAAAATTGATTATGATATATATGGACTGATAAGTAAGTTTCTGTTTTGAAAGTAAGTTCAGAAACGTAGGCAACTGATTTAACATACAGTAAAAGAGTGATTTCAAAATGTATTTTTCTTTATTGTTTACCCTTAAGATACTACAGTACATTTATAAATTGTTTCTTAACACAATTTACGAAAAGCTATCGTATAGGAAATCAAATATTGCTATCAGAGTTGGATTGCTAGAGAATAGGGCTGTGCGAATAGTGCTCGAATCGAATCGAATCGAATAGTGCTATTCGATTCAATTTCGAATCGAATAATTCGACTTTTCGAATAATTCGAAATATTGAATTATTCGTTTCATTTTTTCGGATAGCTCGAACTTTTTTTATTTTTAAGACTCAAAAATACTAAGAACTTTAATAATATAATTTGTGTATATTATATAGTTTTGCAGATTCATCCAAAAAATAATTATATAAGTATTTTTAACTCGCATTGTGTTCTTTTGTCACATTTTTATGTTTCAATGAATTTTCGAATCGAAAATTCATGTATTACAGCCACTGTCATGGGGTAACTTAAGTCCGAGACAATGGCAGATATTTGCTTTGAGGTCCTTGAAACCCGAAAATGATATTCACTAAAATTTATATAAGTATAATATAGTTACATATTGATCCATCGTTACATAACTACATAAGTTTTTGTAACAATAAACTTTTATTACTACTGATTAATTTATCCTGTTATTTAGGCATAATGTAACTTTTCATTTATGAAATTATTGTAATGTATCCGATTTCTTTTTTTATATTTAAATTAAATGTTTAAAAATCTCTAAGAATCAAGAGAAATAACAAAAATTCGAGCGTTTTGAAAAAACGAATAATTCGACTTTTCGAATTATTCGTTTTCTTTCGAATAATTCAACTATTTTTTCGAATAGTTCGATTTTTCGAATTATTCGAAAAATCGAATTATTCGATTCGACATTCGAATCGAATATTATTATTCGATTCGATGCGAATTATTCGACATTTCGAATAATTCGCACAGCCTTACTAGAGAGACTTCTACTATACACGCAAAGTGATAAAACGTTCTTTGATTTTTCAGTTATAGCTCGTATCTCATAAAACGGTCACTGCATAATATCTAAAAACCCTTAATGTGGACACTGAACACATGGATAAGGAACTTGCTAAATAAATCGAAAGTGTTATTGCATTACTTTTAAGTAAACATGGTTTAGCTTTTATAAGAAAAGTAATGGAACATTGAAAGATTTATTAGTAAAATTTGATTTTTTTTTCACAAAGTTGACGATTTTTCTTCCGAGATTACTAAAGTAGTGGAAGCATTATGATCCTAAATCCTATAAATTCCAGTACAATCAGAGTAATGATAGTTACCTGAATAATGATATTTGATGCCGTGTCCGTTTGTCTGTTCGTCTGTTCGTCTGTGTGTCCGAAAATCCTACCAAGCATGAATGAATGAATGAATTCAATGCTTCCGTTGCACGTAGGCCACCAAATAGGGGCCTATTATACCCCACGGAATTCAAGAGGAACTAGCTAATGCCCTGTCCCCCATAGAAACTCAGTATTGGAGATCCAAGATACTTGCATTTTAAGGAGGACAATGCTTCACAAGAGCATAAAACATGGGACGAAGATTCGTCCTCCAGGCCGCATCTTCGGTAGATTTAAAATTTTTAGAAATTGTACGGTTATTTCATCGAAGTCTGAGTAATAGTAGTTCACGGCGCTATGCTACCGTGAAATCCCATTAAATATTTATATCTTACCTACTACTAATCTCATTTCACTCAAATTTTGAAAATGCTTGGGAGTCAGGCCATATATGATCCCTAGAAATTTCAATGCAGTCATAATAGTGATAGTTACTATGCATACACAAAGTACTTGGAATTAAGCTCCTTGTTTTAGTGAATTTCCAAATTAAAAATTCAGCTATTACAGCCACTTTTAAGGCGCGACCGGGAACTATGACAGAAATTTAGACAACTTTTTATTTGTTTCTATGTATAAATCTCTATACTCGTGAATTTATTGTTAATGGCATCATTAGTTTTCCCAAAATAAGTTAATATATCTTTAGGAACCTGTCCAACGTGACTTTTGAACTCGAAACTGAAAAAACAGTGGCTTTTTCTAATATCAAGTACTTATTTGCATAAATCTACATACCTGTCGTATGTATGTATGTACGGGCATGTTTGTGAATACAAATTATATACGTGTACTAATGCTAATATAATTTTTATTAGCCTAAAACAATTTTAAATAGTTTTTTAATGTGACACATCATTAACAATGCAAATTTTGAAACTAATTTACGTAAAGAAGATGAAAAAATATCATGATACTCACGTGAAATTTTAATTCAAATTAATAAATTTATAATTTAAATAGTTTTCGTCAACAATAAATTATATTACACTTTACGTATATGTACCTTGAAATAAATATAGTATATATATGAATAATATTTTAAAATATGTATTATGCACATTTTATATTTATAAAAACTGTTCTAACCAAATTTTTATAAATTAAAACGAAATATTGGGAAATTCACAGTTCCAAAAAATTTAACTTTATTTTTTAAGAAAACGCTACGTGTATTGAGTTGAAAGTGTAGAAAAAAGCTACGTTTGATGATACCATCTTATAAAAAAAATATCAGCACTAAATGCGTCTGGACTTCTGGAGCCGTTACACTGTGGTTATCCTGCTATGTACGCTCTTTTATCAGGAATTTCATTTGTAATATATTATAGTTACTGTTAAATGTTAAACTTTTTAAGCTGGTGGCTCCCTTAATGTATATTATGGCAAAGAGACGAAAAAAATCATGTAAGGTACATTTTTTTGGACCATTAGTCTATGTAAGCGGATTTTCGAAAGGAATTTATTTTTGTAATCGGAAATTCGCTGTGTTGCGCAAGATGCTGTAGCAAGGGTATTTGGAACTACGATATTTGTAGTATAAGCTCTGAATGGTGTCACTCTCAGTAATGCTATATATCATAATTAGTAAGGGTACTACTCTCACCGAATTTCTTTTTAACGTTTAGAGACGCAACTGGTTATATGCATCGTTTGGTGTAATGTATTATTGATAGATAAGCGCTATAGTAATGTTGATGACGTATCTCCCCCGGTTGGTTTCGAACTCACGATCTACTAGACAAGAGTGGAGTTGCTAGCCACTAGACCAATTCGAGGTTTCTCCGATTTTTGAATTGTTTCATAAAGAACAAACAGATGAAAAATTTTTTTCTTGAAATGAAATGTGACAGTATAGAATGCAGCATAAAAGGCTCTCCAAGAATTTTACTCCTCTACAAGATAAATTGGACAACTGTATTAGTTGGGATAATACGAATGTTCCTTAACAATTCACCCCTCTTCGCATAGATATAGAAGATCCCAAATTTCTATTTCATAACTACCGTGCCCGCTGTCGCCGGCAAATGACGTGGACACCGCTACCCCTACCAAACGATTATGATACGTGTTTGTGCAATATGGTGATATACTGATATATGTACATATGGTGATATGGTGATGTGTATTTATTTATTTTAAGAAAGATATCCCTTCATTTTGAGAATTTTTTTGTTCAATATATTTTACACTTAAATACGATACACTACATATTTTTCTCTGTTTAAATTTCCCGATTTGATTAAAAAAACAATAACACTAAGAACGAGTGAACGATGTGACGAACAGTAACAGACTGAATCAGAAGCGGTGTAAATTGCAACTCATTGCGCCTTACGAACGACAGATTTTTATATATACAGTGAACCTATAGTGATCTATGCCTCTTCGGTAAATATTATCCATTTGTAAATTTCTTTGTTTACTCATGGTGGATCTTTTAAAAATAAATTTGATCTCAAAGACATTTTAATTAGGAATTTTGTGACTCTTTCAAAACTCATAATCAGAAGTTATTTGTAGTTTTTACTTCAGATAAAACAATTTATTTTCTAATTAGTTAGTTCTAATCGTTAAAGTTATTTCTAAAAATTGTCTAGATAACTACATACAAATGTAATATATTACATGAGCGGAATGGCAGATAAAAATAATAACGATCTGAAAAAAAAATACAAACATATTTTATATTTTCTCATAAATAATTTAAAAATACGGACAAAGAGAATAGAGAGAGATTTATTCGAAAATAAGAACATTAAGTCTAGCAGTAAATTAGTAACGCCATAAGTTTCTCATTTTTGGTTACATTCTTTAAATTGAATACAACGATTTGGGAAGAGAACAAAAACTAGTTACGCAAATAATGAATATCTTATTAGTTTCTTAAAGACAATGACATATTTTACATAACTTTCCAACCCTACAAATAAATCCACGTATTTCTACTATCACAATATAATAGATACCTACCTATATGTAAGTAAATATATTCTCCGCTTTATTAAGTGTCACCAAATTTTAACATTTTAATAAATTAATCTTTGTTTACATTTTCAGTTAAAATCTAACAGTACATGTGGATGTAAAACAACGGATAAACATCTGAATACGTCCTATATATAGGTGATTCGTAAATTTTTACTGTTTTCGATATTTTCAGTAAAATCAATTTCAAATATCGTATTTCGAAGATATAAAAATTTTAAGGTCCTAGGAACAAAATAACGTAAACCAGTTAAAACCAACAAAATCGAATTGATGTTAGAATTAAAAAAATTCTCTTGGAGTTTCATGTTGACTAGAAGATCCACCATGAAGAAAAATGCATTACAATATATGCTAAAATACATGACGTAGGTGGCAAAGACTAATTGTTGCTACATTTCAACGAAAAATGATGCTAAAAATCAAAAATTTTGCATCATGGGCAGTTAATCAGTTTAAACACGTAAAAAAATATTAAAGTGATTAAGGAAAAATATTATTGAAAAAAAAATTAATTCTTCAAATAAATAAATTATTAACCTAAAATCTAGCAACATCTGGCAACGTCGTGTTAATGAGGGATGGTAGGAGATTCAAAAATAAAAGATAAAGTCATGTATAATTTATAAAATGGCAGTTTAACTGAAAAAAAATTTTCCAGAAGTCGCAGATTTTTTATTTTATATTTACGTAAATATGTATACAAAAAATTTCGTTCTCGAAAACTCTGGAAAATGTTTTTTAAGGATCTTTCATTTAAAGATAGTATAAGTGAATCGAATAAGATTAAAGGAGTTAATAGCGAAGACTATCACAATCTACGCAATCTAAGATATAGATTGAGATATATATGCACTGTGTAAAAGACTATGTACCTACAAAGCGCATCATCATAGACGCGTATTAGATTTGTCTTGCAACGACAACTTTTATACGCTTTAAGATTTGTATGTAAACCGAGTTTCGAAGATTTTGGAAGGTTTCACGAATAGTCAGGCAAACAAACTGTCATACACACAGTTAAAATTGTTCAGAAAGCTCCGAAAAGTAAAACACGAGTGGAAAACAAAAATTTTTCACTTTCTCAAAAGCAAAATGAAATTAAAAAGAAATGGTCCAATATTAACATTGTTTAGGGGCACCTTGCCTAAGAAAATATTATTTATACATATATGTATCTATCCAAACGTTAAATAATATAAATATATCCACATAAAATATTTAAAAAAAAATATCACCAGGTGTAATATATCAATAATGACTATAAAATATCAAAAATTTACATGTAATTCATAATTCATATACATAAGTAAATTTTTAAGTTCAAAGTTCAATGATCTGACCTTTAAAGGGATAATTTCTTTACAAAAATATTCATGAGACAGAAGAGCATGAGCAGTTAATATCTCTGATTTAGTCGATAGCTGATTTAGGAAAAATAATTTTTTTTTCATTGTAATCAAAATTTAACATCTTTGATGAATCGGGTAGTTAACCGATCCACATATTTGATTCAGACTTGTTATAATATCTGCTGCACCAGTTAGGGGAGAGTCGGTTATATCGTACAACTTTTTACTTTAACTTAAATGTTCGGTTTATAATGGGACTTACAATAATGAATGAATATGTAAAATAAAGTTTAATATTTTGACTACCACATACAGGAAAACCAACTCTTTACCTTTACTTTAACATCCCTAAAAATTACTTTTTGCAGAGGACTATGATTGGTACGATTTAGCCGACGAGTTGTTTTAATTGTACCACTAGTAAGTATTTAAATTGTACCACAGGTGTTTAAATCGTCTACTGAATAAATAAAACAAATAAATTCTTAAAGAAATCATTTATTTTTGGCACTTAAGTGAAAAAGGAACTATGTTATCATAAATCTATACTTATTAATAAGAAAAACATAATTACTAAAATACGAAATCAATGAAACACAACTACTGTAATTAAGGGAAAACAATTATACTTATTTGATTATAATATAAAAAGGTGTGAAAGAGGAACAATATTTTCAATATACCTATGCTTATTTAATAAGAATAACCGTAATAAATAATTAAGGGAAAATTGTTACTGAAATATTGCAATCTTGTTTTTTTTTTTTTTTTTTTTTTTTTAGAAATGTCGTAGTTTTGGGATTGAATAAGTTCTTGAGATTTTGTTTAAACTCAGTTCTTTTTTTTTGTAGGTCACAAGAGCTCTTTCTAAAGCTTCTTCACTCCACTGATAATATTTCCTTTTATCGTTAGCGTCCGTCATCTAAAATAAATAAAAAAAAAATATTTTGTAAATTTTTCACCTATTCGGTTTTAGACTAGGCGACTAAATCGTACCGGTACAATTTACCGATCTACGAGTTACAAAATAACCTCAAATTTTTGACACGCCGCTAAAATTAACAATACTCTAGCTCAAATCTGTAATCAAATTATATAGACTGTGTAGTTTTAGCTTACTTTTATTACGAATCAACACGAGAATTTATGTATATGCAATATCACTAAAAATGAATTTTTTCTCTGGTATATACACGTCGCGACAGACACCATTTGCAAACAGCGGATTGTTGGTAGATTACGCAAGCGCATCATTTGATGTTGCCAGTGTAGAAACAATTACTCATTTAGTGAGAATTTCAGGTATGGTACGATTTAAACGGCGGTACGATTTCATCGACTCTCCCCTACGTATTTTGAATTGATATCTTCTTTGTTTAACCTATATAAGATATGAATCTACGTATATCTAATCAGTCCTGAATCTGAATTAATTACAATCAGAAAAATACATTGTGTACCGTGTATCAGTATAGACAGTATAGGGCTGATCCGACCAAAAATGCATGGTTGCTTCTGTTTTATGAGGTAAAAATTGGATTAATTGTAATGAATAATCGCATTATATGCAGTTTTTATTTCGTTTTCGCATTGGTAGATAAAATTACTGAAGAGTCTTGACTATTGCTAGATTTCAAATACCTAATATTTTATTGAAAAAGTTTCCTCTATAAATACAATAGTAATATATAGTACAACTGATAAGATTAATATAATTTTTAGAATAGTAACAAAATTTAGATATAATTCAAATACATTACATATTTTTAAATAAATATTGTAATACATATGTGATTCTGAAACGCAAAAATCCACGACAAATTTTTAATTTTATTAAATAAATCAGTACCGTCATTTGGGGTGGAATTGATAAAAAAAAAAAAAAAAAAAAACATATTTTGGTCTTAATTTTATAGAAATAAAACACAATCGGAGCAAAATGGGCTTATATATATATATATATATATATATATATATATATATATATATATATATATATATATATATATATATATATATATATATATGCGCTTTCTTCATTAAGAGTAGGCCCGACGAAAGAGTGGGGTAGCCGGGGTTACAGCCTCGGGGCCCGGGATTAAGGAGGGAGCCCGTAGCTGCCCGTAGAAGGTCATAAAACTATGTTTAGATTTTGACTTATCAGACAAGGTTTAAAAGTTCACTTTCATCCAAAAAGGAGACTTCTTTTAATACACTATATTTTTTTTAAATATATGGAACTGCTGAACTTGACGTGTATCGGGTATTTTCAGCCATCTTATTTCTTCCATTATCGGTCGGTAAAAAGGCATTCTAAACTATAGTTCTGGCGCTATTTTCAATTTAAAAAAAAATGATTTAGTGAACAATCTCACCCCCGATGATCATTTAAGGTTTCGATTTCACAAAATCATCCAACGCGGGAACTAGTACGGTCGCACCGCTTCCACCGCCCTCAGATTGACTTTGGGTATAATTGCGTACTGGTCGAAAATTCCCTACGGAACCTTTTAGGAGACTTCCTACGGGAATTTGAAAATTTCAATAAAAGCAGCCTTCGACACAGACGAATAAGAAAGTTAAACTTTGTAATCATGCTGTATGTGAACCTTTGTTCCCTTATTGAATGACATTTACATATGTTGAAAATTTGAACATAATTTTAACAATGTATGTACATAATGTACACAATGAACATAATATGTATACATACATAAAGATTTCATTGTTTGAATGAAAAATGAGTTTTAAGAATTCTAACCGTACTGATAATACATATATACATATTACATACGTAGGTATTAAGCACCTACCTATAACCAGGACAGGACACAATAGATGAGGTTAATGCATCAGGTAATGATAAATTTTTATTTATCAACATTTATCTGTACATACATGTAGCTAAACATTCAATGGTTTAATTAGATATTGGTTTCTAAAACAATTTTCTGTAACTCCCGTTCCATTTTTAGCACCCTCAAAACACAAAGCCAATGCTAAAAGTTTAACTCCATAATTTGTATCCAGAAAAATATCACACCTACAATATTATCTTTACAAATACTGGATTGACGCATAACTGCCGTGTGATACGAATCTTGTCAAGTATCTTAAGATAGAGCAATTACGAGAAGGTAATAATAACACAACGACCTAATGATATTCTAATTAATATTCATATTTTTAAATATTTATTTTTTACTATTTAAGGGAGACTACTAGTGTAACATTTTGAAAAAACTGGAAATTTTTTTTTCATGTTTCGATAGTCTATACCGTCTATACCTTTAAAAATAACATACTAAAATTTCAAATGCATATCTCAAGTAATTATTCAGTTACAGCCATCCGAAGAGCGAATTCTGATTTTCAACTTTGTTAACTTTGAGGTACTGAGAAAGGTATGAAGGTTGATAGTTCGGGAGTTTCTGGACGTGACTGCCAGTCACATGTTGTGGAGAGAAGTTATACTCTGGCACATTTAAATGACTCATCTAGTTTTACCATTACCGTTATAGTGAGTACATCGTAAATAATTTTAGTAAAAATTCTCAGTGATTAAAACTAAAAGGTAAAGAAAAACTACGTTTTTCAAATTTGCTGCAATTATAACTCGAAGACAAATCATCCGATCGATTTAATTCTTATTGCAGCTTCTTTTATATATGTTTCTTCGTGCCATGAACCTTCACTTTTCCGATCAAATAAAAAATGTAATTTTTGCAGCCCAAAAATCATTTGGCCAACTTTTTCTTTTCGATTGAGGTTTATGGCACGGGCAATATCTTCTAGTTTAATAAGCTTTTTGTTTTTTTTGGATTTCAGGCACTGTGAAGCTCGCTATCATTGCAGCAGTGGGGGAACTTTTTTCTTTTGGAGCCTTGGGAGATCGCGAATAACTGAATTTTCAATTTTTTGGTCCAAAAATATTATCATGAAACATATCAACGAATATATCGTTAAAATATTAAAACATTCCATACAGTAGTTTTCTTTAAAAAAATTCACAAAAATCACCTTTTTTCAGACGGTCACACTAATGGTCCCCCTTAAAATTAAATAATTGCTTTTAAACATTTCTCTAAAGCTTAAGAAAGTGTTAATATTTTTTAGCATTACATGGTAGACGAAGTGGTCGGGAAACGACATTTCATATATTACACGATCTAATGTTATTCCAATTAATGACGGAAATGTCTCCAGGCTACAAAAATCCTACTTAAAATTAAAGAATTGTTTCTAAATATTTCTCTAATACTTAAAAAAAAGTGTTGATATTTTTCAGAATTACACGTTAAACGAAATGGTCGGAAAATGACATTTCATATTACATGACCTAATGTCATTCCAACTAACACCGGAAATTATTCCAGATTATAAGAATTTTAATGCCAAACACCGGCTTCGATTTCGACCTCGGTTGGACACTAACGAAAATAAAGAAAATAATAGAATGCAAACCAGTTAATGACCGAGCATGACCCCTGGATATACTGGCTGGTTCTTGAACGAGTTCTGTTTCTGCGGCCAATTCTGGTCGTGATTTTTCTGCAGTTTTCTTCTACAATTCTTGGTGTATGTCCACATAATTCCTAAAGAAATTACCAAATTCTAGCCCCCACTGTCAATTATAAAAAGTCAATAAAGCTAGGAAAATAAAGATGTGCATAGTGTTTGTTATAGAACTAGGCTGAAAAGTGGTCGTTTAACGATTGATATTATTATTATAGTAAAATACTATACATTTTCCCAGAAACCATCTACTTGTTTAAAATAAAATTAGTAAGGGTGTGCGAACTATTCCAAATATCGAATAATTCGAACCGAATCGAAGAGTAATATTCAATTCGAATTTCAAATCGAATAATTCGATTTTTCGAATAATTCAAAAAATCGAATTATTCGTTTTCTTTCCAATAGCTCTTTTTTTTGTTTTTGTTTTTTTTTTTTTTTTGTTCTTACAATTAGAAACTGTAGACATACTTAATAATTGCAATAATTATTAATATGATTTGTATAGAACTGGGGATAAATTTAATTTATTATACATAATAATTAAATTCATCGTTATATTTTAAGTTTCTGTAAGAATAAATTTTTATTCTTACTGATTGATTTATCCTGCTATTTAAGCATAATGTAACTTTCAATCAGGAAATTATTGTAATGGTTCCGATTTTTTTTTTTCGTATAAGTCTTCAATAATTTTGGATGACCCAGTTCTATAAGTCATGTTCATAATTAATTATATTATTGCAATCATTAGTACGTCTAAGGCCCAGAAAAAAAATTCGAACTTCGAAAAAAACGAAACATTTGATTTTTCGAATAAGTAATTCGAATTTTTTAATTATTCGATTCGACACCTCTAAAAATTAGCTATTATTATTGCATTTGCTGTAAAGGAGATCGTCGTGAAACCAATACACTAATGTACACAATTTGTAATAAAGAATTATAATTTTTAAATTACGTATTTAAAGAATGGAATAATTGTAAGTAGTAAATACAAAAATAATCACGTAACAAATTACCCCTTTTACATATTTTTATGAATACCCACTTGAAAGTAAATGAATAATTTTTGTGCGAACATTAAGATTTATCGAAGAATATTTAAATAAAAAAATTTTATATAATAAAAAATAATGAATTCCTTACTATTTATAAATGAATATTTCTATAAAAATTAATTATACTGAGGGCAGACGTGCTAACCCCGTTCATCAGTAGATTGTACGATTAATTAAAACTGCATGAAAATTTCTTGCGGCAATTAATTAAAATTTTATAGTTTTTGAAAAAGTATAAAGCAAAAAAAAAATATTTTTAATATTATCCTTTCATATACGTTAGTAAAATTCATAGTTAATTAAATATTCTGTTTATTCATATTTTTATCAAAAAATAATTAATTAAGAATACAAGTTTTTATAATTTTATTTGTACAGTTATATTATCGATTAGAACGTGCCGAGAATTGTCCGGGAGCCCGGGTCTAATAAGAGGGCCCTGAGCCTCTCTTAGCGGCTCGGACAAAGTGAGAAAACGTTTTTTTTTTTTTTGCTTTTCAACTGTGTTTTTAGAGAAAAAAATTGCAAAAATGGTTTAAAAGTTTCTTGCTGTGCCCGAGCGTCCATCATTCTCCCCGCCGGCCCTGGGAATAAGATGGGGCTCAGTAGAAACATATGCCTCCTCTTCCCCCTCACATAATAATCTGAAATTGAAATGAAATACTCTGTGAACTTAAAATGTAGATTAAGTGATATAATATTTAGTTCTAACATGTGAAGGGAATTACCTATTTCCACCATTTTCCTATGACTATCTGTAATTGAGACGGCAGACCGAACGTGAATACTTGTTTGTGTTTGATGCGTTCAGGTGGTGTGATGTTAAGGGTACCTCATCATACTTTAACACCGTTTTACCCCAGCTTCACCTATGGCTCACAAACATAAAATTTAAGATACGAAGTACTTTAAGCCCACATTTATGCGAACATTACTAGATATTATTAGAAATTTTTTTTTTTTTTTTGATTCAACGAAATATTTGACTGCTGAAAAAATATTAGAAGATATTTTTTTATATCAAAAAAATAATTACCTTGATTAGAAAAAATGTATTTTTGATTCGAAGAAAACAATTTCAAAATTTTTTTTAATTTTTGAACAAAGAAATCGTTTTGAGAATTTAATATGAGAAAGCTAGGTGCCACACTCATTTGCATTGTAATTTGTACTAAAATCTCATTAAGTTTCTAATTATCTATTGTCAATCCATAACTGCTTTACAATGAATAAACTAAAATTTTACAATGGTGAAGGCGTTGTGAAACAAATGTATCTGTTTGTAATTAACTATTCTATGGTTTTTGTAATTTTTTTCCACTACATAAAATTTTGTGCAAACATAAATGAGATCCTTAGCGCGGCTGCACACCTAGGAGGTAAAACATGAGAGATACGACATGAGAAACACAAGAAATGTGTCGCTTGGAGACACGCATCGCTTGAGTACATTTAAATTGCATTGAAAACACAAAATTGATGCACACCTAGGAGATAAGACATGAGCGACACAGATATTTGTTTTAAGCGACATAGCATGCTTGTCTCCTGTTGCTCGTGTCGAACGACATGTAAGATAAATTTAAAAATTACATTATGTATACATTTGAAAGAAATGGTAAATTTTCTCCAGAAATATTTTTTTAATGTAATATTAGACGTATACCGACAATTTAAAATACTTTTTGAAAAACTGTCAAATACCGTATTCAAATACTGTGTATTACCAACGAGGTAAGTCCAAAAACATTCCAAAAAATGTATCGTTTACAATTAATTTTGTTAATTATGTTAAAAATTAACCATTTTTATGCAATTATGCCCTAAAACAGTATTGTAAAATTAATATCAAAAATTTGACATGAAAAACTACTGCCAGCAAATTGGAAAATTCCCCTTGTTGTAGTGTCCTTCATGTCGTATCTCTCGTGTCTTATCTCCCAGTTGTGCAGATGCCATGTCTTAAGGCAAATGTTTGTGTCGCTTATGTCGTATCTCTCAAGTCTTACCTCCTAGGTGTGCAGCCGGGCTTACAAATAAAAAAATTCAAGGTGTCCAAAGCCTATATTATGGTCTGTTACTAGATCAAGCGTACAATTACCGATTCTAGAGCTAGGTATAGGTACCATAAATATAGTATAAAAATAGATATTCTTTTTTGACAATATATGCAAATTATTCATAAGTTCGTACGCATACAAAAACTAAATTTATGATAATGACTTCTTTGTTCCTAAAATATCTAATCGACCTTGAGGGCTTGTAATGACTGCGACTGATTTCTAAAAATTATTGTGTATCGTCACAATCGTCCAACAAAATTATATATTTTGAAGTTGCTAGTTTTTTTTTGCTCATTTATAATATATGCATACAGTTCACAACAAGTAGCTGTTATTTTGATTGTTTCATTTTTGGTGTAACTTTGGGAAATTTTTTATTTAATAAGTAATATAAATTCCGTCAATAAACAAACACTATTAAAAAAATTATTTGAAAAATTTTGTGCTAGACCAACGGCCTTAGAAATGCTTCGTGAAGTCGTCCTTAAGAGGAATATAAACGACTTTTAAAACAATGTTAAATTTACTTTTCTTTTCCAGCCTATAAAAATTTACATTTGTAATTTTTTTTTCCAAATTTTATACGAAAAAATACGAAGGCATCTTACTAAATTTCGTCTCGGAAAATTCAGTCTAAGCCATACTTCAAAAATTTAAAATCCAAACTATAGCTCATACAAAATTTAAATTTAGTAAGATGCCTCCACAGTTATACCTTTTCCAACAATTTTTGGGATGACTTTTCGAGAGGGTGTTATTAGTGACCATAAACTTTCAAGATGTTAAATTATTTTATTGCTTACAACAAATACCACCCTATGTTCACTCCAATTGTATTTAAATTTGTTACCTGTTTTACAAGCGACGGTTTCTTTTTGCATTCATATAGATAAGTAGGTAACATGCTGCGAACAATACTGCTGATTATTGCGGTACTTGAAAAGTTATCTCATTTAAATATTGAAAAACTATAAACACTCTTTCCAATGACACCAAGTTCATGAAAATACTGTGAAAAATAAAAGCTTAATTAGAAAAATAAGATTTTAATGAAAATCCAAACTGAAAAAAAGGCGGACACACTGAGTACCCCTTCTTTCGGTTGGTATAGTTTGGCAATATTTAAATGAGATGACTTTTGAAGTACGGCAATAATCAGCAGTATTGTTCGCAGCATGTTATCTACTCATCTATATAAATACAAAAAGAAACCGTAGCTTGTAAAACAGGTAACAAATTTAAATACAATTGGAGTGAACATAGGGTGGTATTTGTTGAAAGTTTATGGTCACTAAAACATCCTCTCGAAAAGTCATCCCAAAAATTGTTGGATAAGGTATACGTTACTGTAACACAAGAGGAGAAATAATAATGAGTGATGGAGTGATATTTTTTACACATAGTTATACTTCATATCACGATAATTTTCAAGTTGATATCACGAGAGATTATGCAGTACCTGATATTATATTTAAATTAAAATTTTTTTCCCTGTAAATTTGTTGAGGATTTGAAATTAAGATCATTACGTTGTGGAATTCAACAGGGAAATTATACCTCAGAGGAAAATGTTATCTACTTTTTTAATAACAAAATAATTTGTTTTGTCAATGTAAATGTCACTTACCAGTTTGGGGATTGGGGAAGAAATTAGGAAGTTTATTTGTAAATAGAAAAAGTTACTTACGAGTGAAAATACTCAAAAAAAACTTACAGTATATGAAGCTTGCTTACTTGCTTCCTTTTTTTGTTTAATTTAATAATAAAAAGTTCCACCTATCTAATTTCTGGTGTGATTGTCAACTATAAAATACAATTTTATTTACATATTGAATACTTTTTCTGTCAATTAGTAATTTATTTGTCTGCGTGCGCTTTATGTAAGTATAACTAAACCTATTTTATTTAAATGAAGTTTTCATTACTGGATTTCAGTTGATTTCAAAATAATAATAACGAAATATTAAATAATAATATTAATTATGTTTAGGGGGACCACTAGCGTCACCGTCTAAAAAAAAGGTGATTTTTGGGAATTTTTGCTTGGTGATTTTTGGGAATGCTTGCTGCTTTTAAGACAGTCTAATGAA
Organism: Brachynemurus nebulosus; assembly: GCA_035578155.1. Taxonomy (NCBI): domain Eukaryota; kingdom Metazoa; phylum Arthropoda; class Insecta; order Neuroptera; family Myrmeleontidae; genus Brachynemurus; species Brachynemurus nebulosus. The sequence continues at coordinate 2,533,988 of JAPWDM010000001.1, read as the reverse complement.
TCAAGGTGCTTGGTCCGACCCGTCCGACCAAGTTGGTCGTCCACACCTATGGTTGGCTATGTGACTTGCTATGAGTGAGGTACATTTCAACAGCGTTCACAACACACACAACCTTCTTTCTCTTTTTTTCTTTCTACTATTAGCAGATAGCATTTCAAATATTATAATACAGCATGGTAATTTTTGTAAGAAAAACAATTAAAAAATATTTTTTTGTCGGCAATGAAACTTTTTACTGTGCTGTTTTACAAATTTTACGGAGCTAATATTACGGAAACAATATTCTATCCTTTAAGTGTTCTATGATTAATTATAATTTTTATATTTTTACCGTACAAAATTGAATATGTTTGCCTTTTACACGTCGATTGTAGTGCTGAGCACAGTAATTTTTATATAAATTTTCTCTCCGTGTAGAAGGTATTGCTCGTACCATGAACTTCAATTGAAAAAAAGGTTAAAATTTAACAAAGTGGCTTAGTTTTTTAAAAAAAGTTTCAAAATTTGCCCGAAAATTTGATGATTCTTAGCCTGCAAAAATTACATTTTTTAGTCGATCGAAAAACTGGAGATTCGTGTTACGAAGAAACATATATAAAGAAGGTACAATAAGAATCAACTCGATCGGATGATTTGTCTTCGAGCTATAACTCGAGCTATAATAGTCGTTTAAATGTGCGAGGGTCTAGCTTCTCCACAACATGTGACTGGCAGCCACGTCCAGAAACTCCCAAACTATCAACCTTCATACATTTCTCAATACCTCAAAGTTAACAATGAAAATCAGAATTCGCTCTTCGGGTGGCTGTAACTCAAAAACTAATTGAGATATGCACTTGAAATCTTAGTATGTTATTTTTAAAGGTAGATAGACTATCGAAACATGTAAAAAAAAATTTCCAATTTTTTCAAAATGTAACACTAGTGGTCCCCCTTAACTTACTATGTCATCGAAGATGACATATTAATATGGTTGTGTGACTGAATCATTATTGAGTTGTACATCCATATTGAATAAACGCAAGAGGGCTGTAGAGTTAACAACTATAGAGTTAACAAAAAATCATAAATTAACACTTCCACTGAGATGGCATTACTTAGTGCGTACACGTATTTGACGAATTTTTTTTTTTATTTATTCGCTAAATTGTCTTATCGTATTACATTCGGATTTTATATTTTTTTTTCAAATAAATTTGTTTAGTACAATTCAAAGTTCTCTTAAAACAAACTTGAAGAACTGTCAACTCAGAACTACACTTTAACTGCGCTGTCATATTTTGGACAGTTTTTCTCGTCTTCAAACAAATTTTCTCTAATGTTAACTGATTCGAACGTTACCTAATGATATCGCTAATGATACGGTTACCTACAATGATTACCTAGTTTGTAAATAATAAAACAAATATCTTACTTTACCAAATACCACTTTCAATTTAGTTAATTTGAGTTCTAATTTATGAATATTCCATATTTACTTATTTTTTATAAAACACACAAAAACGTCACTTTTATTCAATATAAGAGACAATTTAAAAATAAAATGTATCATAATTTTTAAAATTCAAGGAAAGGAAATGAAAAAGCGATGCAGAAATCTATAACAGACGCCACACACATCACCATTTTTCTAACTTTATTTACATATTGATACATTACAATTACATTATGATGTGAGTGGAGAAGAAGGAAAGTGAGGTGAAGGCTAGGATTTGGTAGATATGCGTTTGCAGCAGTCTTCTTAAGGAACTATACCGATACTTATCTGGAATTGTGAAACGGAACTGCAGAAAACCTTCACGAGCGACCTTCAAACGAGCGACCTTTAAACCCTCGACCTGCCAGTCCGCAATGCCCGTGCTTAAGCATGCTCAACCACTCCGCTGGTTCGACAGTATTAGTGGCATTAGTTTTATACTACTTTTCATTATAGCGGTATATATACCATGTGAGTTTTTTGAGAGTTGCCATTTCTATTACAACCAAATTTTTATGATAGAAATGGTACTGTAAAAGGTTCTTTTCTTGGATGTAATGGAAATGTAACCAAGAAAAACGCTATCGGTTGAAGTAGCCTCAAGTACATATGCATATTTTTACCGCCTTACTGATAAATTAAAGAAAAATTCAAAAATTAAACTTGGGTAAAAAAAATATTTTGCTCATTTATGTTGTTAATTAATGCATTAGTTCAGTTTTATCGAAAAATTAATATATAGTCCCATTTAAAAATCTATAAGTTTATATCACAGCTCAAAAACCAAAAGAGCTATAATGTTCCTGACTATAGCAATCGGTTGCCCCCGTCGATATCTACAACTCTTATTTGAATAATTTTTCGATTAAATCAACGGCTTGGCTGTAATAAAAATGCCAACTCTCGAAAAACTCACACAGTATAGTGGTAACGATATTATGTATACTACTCTTAGGAAAGTATGGGGTAGTATATAACTTTACATACATAATAACGTATAAAACGTAAAGAAATTATACATTTCGCCAATTATCATGACAAAATTTATGTTTTCGTGCCGCAATGCGTCTGTGAGATTATATTTAGGCGATATTTTACTTCGCCTTATGTAATCAATTAAAAAAAAGAAGTATTCATACTAGTACAAAATATACTTAAAGTATAAACGAGTCAATAAAAACTGGAACTCTTTGAATTTGATTAGGTAATACCTATGTATATTATTCGGTAGTAGGAATGGAAAATACATTACTAATACTTTGAGGGATTCGCACAGTTCTTAAATATTATTGGCTACAAAAATTCAAAATTCAAATTTGTTTATGCTAACGTTACTTGTAATTTTTAATACTTAACGTTTTTAACCTAAAGTGTTGTCGTTATCTGTAAATTGTTTTTCACAGTAATGTGATTCATTAATATCCAAACTTTTACTACAAGTAGTGTATAAATGTACCTAAATATATGAAAATACAAAATATTAGAAAATTCAACTATTCCTTTGAGATGATAAAGTTGTAAACAGATGGCCATTTTGCATTTAAAAAAAAGGAGACCCCGCGCTGGTCTAGTGGTTAGCAACTCCGCTCTTGACTGATAAGATCGTGAGTTCGGAACCGGCCGGGGGAGATACATCAACATCATCATCAAACTACCATACCGCACCAATCATCTATAGCACATCAACACCGAAAGCAATAGTACAACATATACCAAACGATGCATATCACCTTAGTTGTGGCGCATCTAAACAATATAAAAAAAAAAAAAAAAAAAAAAAAAAAAAAAAAAAAAAAAAGGACCAGAAAACAAATATACATATGTGGCTACTTGAAAGTTATTACTGTTATTAGATTAGGTCGGTGGCATAATTGGTAAGGCGCTTGGCTAGTAACCAAGAGATCCGGGTTCGAGTCCCAGCCGATCCAGTTTTGATAGTTTTTCAAACACTATGTGAATTTTAATTAACATAATGAATTGGCCATTTGCCAAAGTACATCGAGTGTTCAAGTATCAGCCAAAGCTGGACATTAGGTGAACATATGAATATTGGTGTATGTTTAGAATACGGACAAAAGTCCGCCATGCATTGATAATGTTTCACAGGCACTCGATAACATTTGAAATTAAAAAAGAGCATTTTAAGTTAAAAATTCAGTGGTACGCAATATTCAAGTGACTTGCGACCGCTTTTCTCGGGTCTTCTTTGAGATTCAAAAAGCGCTCAACATAAAACAATTGGACGAATCTTGACCAATTTTCGTTAAAGCAATTAGAGAATATAACAAGTGAACATGGTGTTACAGGATCTTAGGGTTCCCAAAACTGCTTAAAATAGACGGTTAAACGAATCCTGACTTTTACTCAAATATTATTGAGACTCCGAAACAAATAAACATGAGTTTAAAATTTTTCTCCCAGGCCCTGTTAACCTTAAAAGAGGTTTAAAATTGAAAAGTATTAGTGGTATATGTATCTTTATCCACGAAAGTTTAAAGATGTGGAAATTAGATATGCTATTCAAATGTGAATATGAGTACTTTATAGTCATTTCGCGAGTCATTCAAGTCATTAAAAATAACAGGTATGTCCCAACAAACACTCGAATTAATTCTCGTTTTAATGAGCATGCGCATAGTTGACTTTACTGTTCCAACTAAGCAGAATTGTAAATCCAGTTTACACACAGTTTGAAATTCTGTGTTCCAACAAGTGTTTAAATCTAATTCTGAACTCACTCGAACTGATTTTTAAAATTCTTGCTTCAGAGTAAGTATTTCAAATCCTAGAAATGCGCATTAACGAAAATTTAAATTTTAGCCTTATAATTTAAAAATTTAAATAATAAACGTAATAAACAGACAAGTTTGAATTGTTCTGTCAAAAGGCAAATTTCAAATTTCTGACTTTATTTAATTGCTATAATAGGCAGGCCCGGATCTAAGGGGGGGCAAACCGGGGCCCCTGCCCCGGGCGTCAGCTTCAAGGGGCGCCAAAATCATACTAGGTCGGTCTATATCAAATGGTCTAAAATTAAAGTTGGTTGCTCGACCATTTTAGAAAAAATTAATACTCTTCCAGTTGTTTCTATATTATATTTGAAGTATTGAGAACAATTCTTAAAAAAATTATCTTGAACCGTTTAAGCGTGGTAGCCATTTTTGTTTCCCAAATTGCGTTGATTTTTGTGTTTGCAGCCATTTATGCCAAAGCACATATTTCATAAACCGTTCATCCTAAAGTTGGATATCAAAATTTAGCAAAATTCACTTTTTGAACATTTTTTTTTCTTATAGAAGGAATGTTTTAAACCTCTTAGTATTTTTTATGAGAATAGCTGTATACGGGTACAACTACCCATTATGAAACAAATACACACTATTTCAATTGTGAAACTTGTATCCTTTGATTTTTATAAACTTCCGAAAACTGACTTTTTTGAAATTTTGGAAATTTGCGCCGCTGTATCTCTGACGGGGTTGGTGATAAAATTTTGAAATTTGCACAACTTGTAGTACTTTCGGAGTAGATTTACCTATTAAAATAAAAAATCAACTTATACCTATACTGATCCTTTACAAGACCCTCAATTTTTATCATTGCCGTAACGAGAAAAATAGGAGTTTTGTAAAGGACTTATATACTTATGAATTTTTTTGACTACTTATGTCAAACGTTGGAGAGGGGGGCGTCATTTTCAAGCTTTTGCCCCGGTTCTAAAAAATTCTAGATCCGGGGCTGATAATAGGTATATATTTTTTTTAAATTAGCAAACAGGTACACTTTATTTATTTTATAAATATTTATATTGTATTCTTTTAGTAAGTAATAAAGTAAAATATGGAGTAAAGTAAAAAAAAATGGCTCGTACTTTTTATTTAAAAATTAAATTAACGTATTTTAAAGTACATAATAATTTTTTAGTGAATTATATTAATTATTTGTAAATATTCTTCATAGTATAGAAGGTATAGAATACATAACCCCAGTCTTTAGTAGAGACATCTTTTGAAATCCCTAAGAATTAATATAAACATTCCCACATATTAAATACCGCACTGAAGTTCTGAATTAAATTTGATTTGACCTTCAAATGACATTATCGAATTTAAAATACTGGATTCACTCGAATTGGAAATTCTAGTGTTTGTTGGAACATACCTAACATCAATTCAGGTAAAAAATATTTGGTAGTTTGATTCATTAAACAATTTTAGATCCCTTGGATTAATTTAACGTAAAGTATTCATCATATAAAGACAAATCGATACGGGAAAGCACTGTTAACGCAGTACTCAAATAATTTTTGAGACAACTAGCATACATTATTATGTTCGACCTTCGATATACGGCCATAAAAAAGAAAATATACAAAAATCAAACGCCGGGTGGGTAAGTACTGGTAAAATCAGATACCCACAATTTTGTGCAAAACGTGAATACTGATTATTAATATTACACCCATGTAAACAAGAGCTGTCGTTTAATGTTTAGTTAGCACATGGTATATACGAGTATGTATAAAGAAATCGAATAATATTGCAATTATTATAGGTACGGTACGAGCAATATCAAAGTATTTTTAACGAACGTTTGACATAAAAATAAGCAATTGTGTAACATGTATACACACAAATAACATACTATTTGTTTGTATACATGCAGTGTAACTTCATTCCATTTATGTAATAATTCTACATTACATAGTACATAATGTACTTATAATTTGTGTCATATCAAACATGTCGACTTCGATGTACACATAGGTGCGTACATTTAACAATTAATTATTATCAATAATTAAAAAATTATCACTTATTTAAAATTATTCTTTATTTTTTATTTTTAATAAGTATTTACATACATAATATCGTCAGTTTCATAAACTGACCTAAAATATGTACTGTTTCTGACATTATCTCAAAATGTCATTAGCGAAATTCCAACCGTTTTAACAAAATTCAGAATAAACTAAATATTTCTCATAGTTTTTGATACCTGGAATTCAAAAATTATAATTTAGAAACTTTCACTCCGACACGAAAATATATTGAAGATTGAAAATAATCAGTAAAATTGTTAAATAAAGATTCCTTATAATTTCCAAAATACTGATCTTTGGTATAATAAATTTTTCAATCTTTAATTAATATCAAGCGAAAATTTGACCAAGTCTAACATAAGTTCTTATTCCAAAAATTAGTATTTTTTAAGTAGAATTTAAACCCGAGCTTAGTTTAATTTTATATGATTTCATCTGTGCTTTGCATAGCAATCGATTTTAGCACCTCCATAAAGTCCTCCCCCCCCAAAAAAAAGAAAATTTGTAAAATCCTAAAAAACTACTAGATAAAAAATAGGTGTATTTTAGGTGTTATTTAGGTGTGCTTATAAAAAATTTGGTGTTCTTACCGTTTTCGAGAACAAAGGAGACAACTAGGTTTACGTAAACCTAGCCATCCCAGAGTTAAAAAAACGCCGTGAGCAGCGGGGCCCCATCACGGTAGTCGAATTTTCCCCTTCATCTTCGGTATTGAATGTCTACAAGCGAAATGTGATTGAAAGTCTACAACCGAATTGTCATTTTGTTGGTTTCAAAACTGGTGATGAGTGTTCGGCTGATCGAGGCTTTAAAAAAAGGTTTTAAGTATTTAAGGGCTGTATCTCAGTAAATTTCAATTTTGTGCCGAAAACAGGTAGCAGAAAAAAAGCCAACACAATTCGTACGAGGACATTCCTGCCCATGTTTATCCGCTAATTGCCTTTATGTTTTAGTTTTAAAAATTAAAAAAGGACCTTAAATAGTAAACTGGAAGGCCTTTATAAAGATATTTTTTCTTTCCAAAAAAATCCAAAATTTCTATTTTATAAATACTAAAAATCCAAAATTCCTAATTTATAAATAAACAGTGACTTTAATAACATTTTTAAATTACTTAATATGTATGTATTTCATTTGTCATAAAAGTAAGTTCACTTTTTTTTAAATTTCTTAAAATTACTATTCGCCTACTTATATTTAGAATAAACATAATGCTTTTAAAACACATTTAACAATAGCATTCAATTCCGATGTAAAAATGGGAGAAGTGGGGGGAAAAGTGATGCGGACTCCCTACAAGGTACTAGCTGGATACTAACTGAATACACGTACAAAATTTCAGCCCTCTAGGTTTCCTTATGGAGTCTCTAGACATGTTAGAAAACAAGCAAAAAAATTAAGGAAATATTGGCGTCAAAATCGTGGGGGTAAGGGTTAAAAGTTGAAACCTCCAAAAAACAGTGTCTGGCTATTAGCTTAACCTGTACACCAAATTTCAGCCCTCTAGGTTTATTTGGGGAGATTTTGACCCGAACGAAACTGTTAAAAAACAAGAAAAATCATGTTCTTTTGGGTATAAAAATGGTGGGGGTAGGGGTTAAAAGTCGAGACCCCCAAAAGGCACCCCCTTGATACTAACTCAATCCGAATACAAAATTTCAGCCCTCTAGGTTTATTCGGGTGACCTGTGCGAGTGGTACAAACTTCAAAAACGTCGAAAATGCATGAAATTGTAGCTTAAAAATGAGGGGGGTGGGGGTAAAATATTAAAACCTCCAAAAAGCACAACCTAGGTACGAACTTTATCAACACACCAAATTTCAACCCTCTACGTTAATTCTGGGGGGCTGGGGGCCTGTTAGATCCAGCGAAAATCGTTTTTCCCCCCTCTACTCCCACCATATCATCCTAGGAAGCTGAATTTTGGATATGTTGTAGATAATTGACCGAAACATTATTTAAAACCGGTTTGAAAAAGTTTTATTGCTTTTCCGCCCCCCACCACCCCCTTAAAAGTCGGGTCCGAAAAAAAATTTGCCCAAAATTTGACCCCACTTTGACAGTATTGTTGTGCATCGGAATAAGCCCCACTTACCAAATTTCATCTCTTAACTTCCATAGGGGGGGCCCTACACATATTAAAAGGTTGCGGGAAAATATATATATATATATATATATATATATATATATATATATATATATATATATATATCAGACATCTTTTTTTTTTACATAATCGTGTTCTACGGGTCCGAAAACGGATAGCGCCCCTGGTCTCGCCTCTCGCAGCTCTTATCGTATAGACTGTATAAGTCTAATTTTTCGGAGAAAATTCGACTAAAAAGGAGTGCTTTGGGTAATTAAAGTATGGAAAATTTGGTGTAAATTAGGTGTTCTTCGCCCATGTTGACAAAAATTTTGTAAAATGAAAATTTTAAGAAAAATATTATAAAATATTTTAAATCATGGGAGCGCTGTGAATAACGTTAAAAACGTTATACACAGCGCTTCCACTGTTTTTTGAATATTATATATTTTGCTATGTAACTGAATAGAAAAATTGAGATGATTTTAAAGGTTCACGATTATATGCCTGGCAACAATTATATGTGACCCATATAATACAAACGAATAAGATACGTTTTGTATAGTGACCGAGCGAAGCTTTGGCTTCTAAAAAAAACTAAAAAATCTAGTTTAGGCCATAGTTTCGGTTTCGGCCAAAAATCAGCCGAAACTTTGGCCGCACCGAAACTCAATGTTCGTGAATTGTCGCGCTTCTTTCGGGCAAGTTCGTGCCTCGTACATACACTAGATCTCAGCATACAATTGTTCGGTGTCGGCTGCAAATCTCAAACCCCAAACTAGATTTTCTAATCGGTACTTCGGTATAGTATGAATTTTATTCGGTAATCATTTAATATTTTTCGGACAGGTAAATTTTAATCTTCTCATGACTGGTTGTTAATCACATCTATTTTATACGCATACGAAAAATATTGACATTCAATTCTGTTTTTTAATTTGAATTCTATTAAATGAGTATCTATATATGTATATGTATGTATGAATGTATGTATGAAATTACATTGTGTTTTAAGCGTATATTGGCACCGATTGATTGTCAATATGCCATACTGACGATTAGATATCGGCAGACTTTTTCTGTATGTATAAATAAAGTACTCGTAGCGCATATTTTTCTCTCATAGTTGAATGTCCGTATATCAGACAAGTTACACGATGCCGACCTTTACGGGTGTCTATAAAGTTTAAATTTTATGCCCCATCTGCGATTGTGTTGAATTGATGTCGATAGTTTAATAAAAACTTAATTGTTTTACTTTACAATTTTAAAATATTGTTTAAAATTTTTGATTTAAATTTAAATAATAGGGTAAAAGCCCCTATACTCGAACGTGATTCAATACTCGAACAGTTTTGATATTTCATATATTAATGAAGTTACCTCTAAAAGAAACCGATAAATATTAAAACTGTTCGAGTATTAATTAAAATTGACATAGTGTTTGAAAAATTACCAAACTGGATCGGCTGGGACTCGAACCCGGATCTCTTGGTTACCAGCCAAGCGCCTTACCAACTAGGCCACCGATCACTTGTTCGAGTGCCACTCCAATTCAGCAATCAATCAAACACAACCTCTCTCTAATGCGAGACGCAGTTTTATACTTTTTAATTTCAAATGTTATCGAGTGCCTGTGAAACATTATTAGTGTATGGCGGATTTTTATCCGTATTTTAAACATACACCAATATTCATATGTTCACTCAATGACCAGCTTTGGCTGATACTTGAACACTCGATGTACTTTGGCAAAATGGCCAATTCATTATGTTGATTAAAATTGACATAGTGTTTGAAAAATTACCAAACTGGATCGGCTGGGACTCGAACCCGGATCTCTTGGTTACCAGCCAAGCGCCTTACCAACTAGGCCACCGATCACTTGTTCGAGTGCCACTCCAATTCAGCAATCAATCAAACACAACCTCTCTCTAATGCGAGACGCAGTTTTATACTTTTTAATTTCAAATGTTATCGAGTGCCTGTGAAACATTATTAGTGTATGGCGGATTTTTATCCGTATTTTAAACATACACCAATATTCATATGTTCACTCAATGACCAGCTTTGGCTGATACTTGAACACTCGATGTACTTTGGCAAAATGGCCAATTCATTATGTTAATTAAAATTGACATAGTGTTTGAAAAATTACCAAACTGGATCGGCTGGGACTCGAACCCGGATCTCTTGGTTACCAGCCAAGCGCCTTACCAACTAGGCCACCGATCACTTGTTCGAGTGCCACTCCAATTCAGCAATCAATCAAACACAACCTCTCTCTAATGCGAGACGCAGTTTTATACTTTTTAATTTCAAATGTTATCGAGTGCCTGTGAAACATTATTAGTGTATGGCGGATTTTTATCCGTATTTTACACATACACCAATATTCATATGTTCACTCAATGACCAGCTTTGGCTGATACTTGAACACTCGATGTACTTTGGCAAAATGGCCAATTCATTATGTTGATTAAAATTGATATAGTGTTTGAAAAATTACCAAACTGGATCGGCTGGGACACGAACCCGGATCTCTTGGTTACCAGCCAAGCGCCTTACCAACTAGGCCACCGATCACTTGTTCGAGTGCCACTCCAATTCAGCAATCAATCAAACACAACCTCTCTCTAATGCGAGACGCAGTTTTATACTTTTTAATTTCAAATGTTATCGAGTGCCTGTGAAACATTATTAGTGTATGGCGGATTTTTATCCGTATTTTAAACAAACACCAATATTCATATGTTCACTCAATGACCAGCTTTGGCTGATACTTGAACACTCGATGTACTTTGGCAAAATGGCCAATTCATTATGTTAATTAAAATTGACATAGTGTTTGAAAAATTACCAAACTGGATCGGCTGGGACTCGAATCCGGATCTCTTGGTTACCAGCCAAGCGCCTTACCAACTAGGCCACCAATCACTTGTTCGAGTGCCACTCCAATTCAGCAATCAATCAAACACAACCTCTCTCTAATGCGAGACGCAGTTTTATACTTTTTAATTTCAAATGTTATCGAGTGCCTGATAAAAATCCGCCATACACTAATAATGTTTCACAGGCACTCGATAACATTTGAAATTAAAAAGTATAAAACTACGTCTCGCATTAGAGAGAGGTTGTGTTTGATTGATTGCTGAATTGGAGTGGCACTCGAACAATTGATCGGTGGCCTAGTTGGTAAGGCGCTTGGCTGGTAACCAAGAGATCCGGGTTCGAGTCCCAGCCGATCCAGTTTGGTAATTTTTCAAACACTATGTCAATTTTAATTAACATAATGAATTGGCCATTTTGCCAAAGTACATCGAGTGTTCAAGTATCAGCCAAAGCTGGTCATTGAGTGAACATATGAATATTGGTGTATGTTTAAAATACGGATAAAAATCCGCCATACACTAATAATGTTTCACAGGCACTCGATAACATTTGAAATTAAAAAGTATAAAACTGCGCCTCGCATTAGAGAGAGGTTGTGTTTGATTGATTGCTGAATTGGAGTGGCACTCGAACAAGTGATCGGTGGCCTAGTTGGTAAGGCGCTTGGTTGGTAACCAAGAGATCCGGGTTCGAGTCCCAGCCGATCCAGTTTGGTAATTTTTCAAACACTATGTCAATTTTAATTAACATAATGAATTGGCCATTTTGCCAAAGTACATCGAGTGTTCAAGTATCAGCCAAAGCTGGTCATTGAGTGAACATATGAATATTGGTGTATGTTTAAAATACGGATAAAAATCCGCCATACACTAATAATGTTTCACAGGCACTCGATAACATTTGAAATTAAAAAGTATAAAACTGCGTCTCGCATTAGAGAGAGGTTGTGTTTGATTGATTGCTGAATTGGAGTGGCACTCGAACAAGTGATCGGTGGCCTAGTTGGTAAGGCGCTTGGCTGGTAACCAAGAGATCCGGGTTCGAGTCCCAGCCGATCCAGTTTGGTAATTTTTCAAACACTATGTCAATTTTAATTAACATAATGAATTGGCCATTTTGCCAAAGTACATCGAGTGTTCAAGTATCAGCCAAAGCTGGTCATTGAGTGAACATATGAATATTGGTGTATGTTTAAAATACGGATAAAAATCCGCCATACACTAATAATGTTTCACAGGCACTCGATAACATTTGAAATTAAAAAGTATAAAACTGCGTCTCGCATTAGAGAGAGGTTGTGTTTGATTGATTGCTGAATTGGAGTGGCACTCGAACAAGTGATCGGTGGCCTAGTTGGTAAGGCGCTTGGCTGGTAACCAAGAGATCCGGGTTCGAGTCCCAGCCGATCCAGTTTGGTAATTTTTCAAACACTATGTCAATTTTAATCAACATAATGAATTGGCCATTTTGCCAAAGTACATCGAGTGTTCAAGTATCAGCCAAAGCTGGTCATTGAGTGAACATATGAATATTGGTGTATGTGTAAAATACGGATAAAAATCCGCCATACACTAATAATGTTTCACAGGCACTCGATAACATTTGAAATTAAAAAGTATAAAACTGCGTCTCGCATTAGAGAGAGGTTGTGTTTGATTGATTGCTGAATTGGAGTGGCACTCGAACAAGTGATCGGTGGCCTAGTTGGTAAGGCGCTTGGCTGGTAACCAAGAGATCCGGGTTCGAGTCCCAGCCGATCCAGTTTGGTAATTTTTCAAACACTATGTCAATTTTAATTAACATAATGAATTGGCCATTTTGCCAAAGTACATCGAGTGTTCAAGTATCAGCCAAAGCTGGTCATTGAGTGAACATATGAATATTGGTGTATGTTTAAAATACGGATAAAAATCCGCCATACACTAATAATGTTTCACAGGCACTCGATAACATTTGAAATTAAAAAGTATAAAACTGCGTCTCGCATTAGAGAGAGGTTGTGTTTGATTGATTGCTGAATTGGAGTGGCACTCGAACAAGTGATCGGTGGCCTAGTTGGTAAGGCGCTTGGCTGGTAACCAAGAGATCCGGGTTCGAGTCCCAGCCGATCCAGTTTGGTAATTTTTCAAACACTATGTCAATTTTAATCAACATAATGAATTGGCCATTTTGCCAAAGTACATCGAGTGTTCAAGTATCAGCCAAAGCTGGTCATTGAGTGAACATATGAATATTGGTGTATGTGTAAAATACGGATAAAAATCCGCCATACACTAATAATGTTTCACAGGCACTCGATAACATTTGAAATTAAAAAGGATAAAACTGCGTCTCGCATTAGAGAGAGGTTGTGTTTGATTGATTGCTGAATTGGAGTGGCACTCGAACAAGTGATCGGTGGCCTAGTTGGTAAGGCGCTTGGCTGGTAACCAAGAGATCCGGGTTCGAGTCCCAGCCGATCCAGTTTGGTAATTTTTCAAACACTATGTCAATTTTAATTAACATAATGAATTGGCCATTTTGCCAAAGTACATCGAGTGTTCAAGTATCAGCCAAAGCTGGTCATTGAGTGAACATATGAATATTGGTGTATGTTTAAAATACGGATAAAAATCCGCCATACACTAATAATGTTTCACAGGCACTCGATAACATTTGAAATTAAAAAATGTTCGAGTATTGAGTATAATATTTAATTCGAGTATAGGGTCTTTTACGTTAGCTATAATTAAAAATTTTTTTTTGTTTTTGGATTTGGAAAAATTAGGTGATATTTAGGCGAATTTAACTTGTCTTGGCGTTGGTTTTGGTTTTGATTCTGATGTATGAAGTAAAATTCACTAGATTACTTAAAATAATTGAATAATGGTATAAGTTTTGTTTGAATAAATTTTAATTACAGTTATAAAAAAAGTAATAAAATAAAATAAAAAAAAAATAAAAAAAAAATATTAAATTTCTGCTATTTTTTCCAGACTAAAATACATATAACACTTTAAAAGTATGAAAAATAATAATAATATTAAATTTCTTATTATAAAATTTTTTGCTAATAAATTCATTATGATAGTAAATAATTCATTATACATATCCAGATACACTTTTATTGCTACGATATCTCCGATACTATGACTATGAGAGACACTCGTACGAAAATTTATCAGGTTGTAGGTTATCACTTCTGAAATAGTTTACGCTGAAAGACTCTTTTTTACCAAAACAACAAATACGAGAATTTACCAATGGGGTGACCATAAATGTAGTATGTATATCGTATGTATCAAATAGATTATGAATACATATTTAAGTACATCCATAGTTTGTATAATAATAATATTCTTTTATAAATAAAAATTTTATTCGTGTTGTAAATATAAATTAATGTTTCCAGATGAACACACCTCTCTACTGTTTGTTGTATTATGTACAATGTACATACACTGTACAAAACCATTGTGTATTGAATAATATTCATTGTATGATGTACAATTTTTTTAAATATTTGTAGTTTATTTTGTTTATACATACCAAATACGTAAATTAAAAAGTTTGCAGCTGACATCATATTTAAATAGAGAAGTAACACACAAGAAAAATACCTAATAGAATAAAAGAATTGATTACCTATAAAGGAGTTTACCGAGATCCCTATAGGAAATGATCTATGGGAGGATAAGTATCATCTTGTGATGGATTAAACTACAGACCCTACAGACCAAAGGGATATTATGGACAAAAATTGAGTTCCATAGGATGATGGAAACATAGTTAAAACAAAGCGCCAAATTCAATGAGAACCTATGTATGTACTTATGAATTCTTTAATCGAAACAGGTCGAATTTAAATAATGTTGAAACCATTGATGGTTTTAGATAGGCCATCATGTGGGCTTTCTTGAGACATGAAATGCGACGTAAATGAGATGTAAGGCGTGGACTTGTGTCTACTTCCACACATGCTTATAATATTTGAAGCGCAGTCATATCGGCAGATACTTACTGACTAGCCTATACTCCATATTGCTTCCTTAAAACATTTACTATTTTCTTATCAGAACACTCTCGGTAGTCTCCTTTATAATAAACAGATTAATGTCGTCCATATTGTTTGCGTAATGTCGCAAGAGCCACCATCTATTAACTGCTGGTTCACTGAACTAATTCTATCAATAAACTAATATACAGCTCCATTTAAAAAAGTCTAAATTTGTAAGATAGTCCGAAAACTACAGGAGCTATAAAACTTCTAGTTATAACAATCGATTACCCCTAGCAGTATCTGCAACTGTTATCTGAACAATTTTTTGATTAGCTGTAAAAAAAAAATGACAACTCTGTCTTTCTCTCACACTGTACATCCCATTATGTGCCAAAGTAGTTGCGTTTTTATTATTACATACCGAAATTTTAAACATGTTTTTCTCAAAATGGCATTTTTACAATGACCAGAAACTCTTACTCAAAAACCACTCGATAAACTTTTTTGTAAATTTTTTACCAAATGCATATACTTTATATTATTACCATAGAACACTAGAAGCCAACTAATATCAAAAAAGTGTAATTGGCTTGGAGTCATTTGGAGACGCGTCACAGCTTAAGGCATTAGTCAGTCCGTGTCCGTCGTGGAACGCACAGTGCATTGTATGTACATTGTTACCATTGTTAGTTGAACACGTTGAACAGCTCTCTCTGGTAATACGTGTGTTGCAGTAGTGTGCGTAAATACGCACTTTACTAAAAAACACCAAACTAATACACTGCAAACAGTGTGTATCTACACAAACAGAGTGGGGAGATTTACGTCATAAACTCATTACAAGTGGAACAGAGACATAGACAATCTAGTTTGACCCCTTGATTATTACCTTCCATATGAATTAAACTTGTATATCAATATACGTACAAAATTTTTTTTAATTCAAAAATTTTTTGGATCATAATTACGACGGCTAGAATTCCTGCCATTTTAGAACTTGTGGAGTAACACGCTCCACTTTAACGTCATAGTAAATAAACTGCCAAACCTCAAAAATATAGATCAATGTTTTTTTGGTTAAAAAAATTCCGGAAAATGCCTTCATTTTTGTCTGTCCAAAAGTATTTCTCTCCTTAAGAAATATCAAACCAAAGTTTAAACAACGAAGAAAGGAACGCATTCTTAAGAGAAATTGTCTGTTTTAATATGCATATATGATTACATACTACGAGAAAACGTATAGTTAGGCACAGAGGAGGATACGTGTTTATTGTAAGTAGGCACGTATGAAAAGTCTGTCTGTCAGTCTTTATATTAATGTATGTACAGTGGTCTCAACTGATAGAACAATTATTGAACATCATAAAATTGAAAAAAAATGTATACGAAGAACGAGCTTAAAACTCATTGTTTAGGTATTACGTGAAGCCTTAAGAGATATTCTTAGGGAGAAAAACATTTAGATGGTGTAGGTTTGAAAATTGCATTATTCAAATTCAGAACGATTCAAAATCTTCCTTAAGGGGATTCTCCCGTGTGACGGCCTGTTTTTAAGCATTTTTTGGGATTTTTTTTTTTTTTTTTTTTTTTGACAACCATTGAAAAGATAGAACTTTAAGTTGGTTATGATTTATTTATTATTATCTCAAGAGTATATAAAACAAATGTCAAGTAAAAATTTTCATTAGAACGTAAATGGCACCACTCCGAAGACACCCGAATCGAAAAAAAAACGCTCACTTCCACCACTATTTCGACTAATTGGCTTATCCGCAAAAAGGAAAAAAAAACGGCGTTTTCATCTGTAAGCCAAAATGCATCGAGTGAATTAGAATCATTTGATAATATCACAAATTGGGTTTTTGGCAGACTTCTAAAAAAAAGTTTCATATTTCATGATTTTTTTTTTTTAAATATTTTGTTACGAAAAAAACAGAAAAACTCGGAATTTTTGGACGATTCTAGTTCACTCCATGTATTTACAATATGTTCTGAGTCTACCCCATAAATTTCAAATGAATCGGTCAAACCGTTCTCGAGATATGATGGAGGAAAGTTTGAAAAACACTGTTTCGAGAAAATCATCAGACCCCTACGGAAACGTAGTCATTTGTTTTTTTTTTTTTAACCAGTGTGTAATAATTGTTTTATCCATTACTGTGCATACATATACGTATGGCTATGTGTTTGTATGCTGCGTATGCTGTATGTACTTAGAATAAGTAAAATAATCTCTCTTTGTTGTGCATGATGGTATATTAAACAAAGAGCATCTTTAAAGAGTGAAATTGTAATGGAGTCGTTTATTTAAATTCATTCTTTAAAATTGGTTTCAAGTAGGCGGCAAGTTCATGTGGCTCTCGTATGTGTTTTGTTGACGTTATTATTTTATTTCGTTTATTTCATTGCTTATTTAGTTATTTTATTATGTATTTGTATTCAATTAGATATGTACATACATACTTGTGCTATGTACGATGTACATACATCGAAAAGGTTACAAAGAATGTCCCTTTTGATTTAAAAAAAAAATTGTATTTTTAATTAGTAGGATTGACAAACAACAGTCAATAAGTATCTCTTTCGATATTTTATTCTGTACCTACACTATCAATTTAAAATTGGACATATGAGTATGTCCTTTAAATGTATGTATATTTACAATTAGTTATTAATTATTTATGCGAAAGTTGTAAAATTTTATAACTTCGTAATTGAGATGTTTGAGGTCGAATATTGAACTATATCTGGGTCATTATTTGCTATTTGATTTTTTTGAGACATTATTTAAAATAAGAAAAATGTTTTAGAAAAAACTGCCACTTAATATATCAAAAGTTTATCGTTTTTCTGGTGTCATTTATGAATGGACCAGTCACTTACAGCCTTACAGGATATTTTAAAAATTATAAGCGCCAGAGGAAAACACTGAGCAGAGGAGTGACATCCTATACATAGGAGAGACACTTATACCAAAAGAGTGAGAAATATTCTGTATAAGAACAAGTTCTAACAGTTGTATGGAATCTTTTCAGTAATAAAAAAGGAAAATACAAAGAATAAATAATGAAAAAATCTCAAAATTTTTGTTTATAAAATTAGAAATTAGAAATTAGAATCAGGCACTTGAAACAGATATATGATCTTTTTTTCAATTTCAAATATTATCGAATGCTTGTGAAACACTACTACGTATAACAGACTTTTGTCTGCATTTAAACACACGTAGCATTCATATGTTCACTTATCGTTCGGCTAAACTGAAACTTTAAGCGCTCGACTTCCTTGGTTAACATGACCAAAAACCACATATGTAAATTAAAAATTACAAAGTGATTGAAAAAATTATCCGGATCGGCCGGGAATCGAACCCAGGATCCAGGGTCATGTTAACCAAGGAAGTCGAGCGCTTAAAGTTTCAGTTTAGCTGAACGATAAGTTTAACGTTAATATTTAACGATAATAACGTTTTTGCAACATTTTGCAACACTATTAGAAAGAGGAGAAAAAATGACATAAAAAAGTTTTTGAAACATTATTCTATGTAAACTGGTTTCCGAAAAAACTAATTTTTACAAACAGTAATTCACTATGATACAGGATGCTGCCTGCGACAGAGGTATTTTTAACTTTTAGCTTATAACGCTTATAACATTAACCAGTAGCAAGAGTAGTATCTAAAATGTAAGGAGCCTTCCCTATCAGCTTGCAGCTATAAAATACAACTTTAATATTTTCTAAACAATCTGGGCTACGATTAATTTTTGATATTTAATTATTACCCTTACCTATATGTATAGTTACTACAATTAAATTCATATCAACCTACATAGGTAAATTTAACATGTGGTACTAACAAAATACGATTATAATAATGATAATGATAATAGCATTAAATTAAATTTACTGCGGCTAGTCTAGCATATAAGTATTAGTACAGTTAGAACAAAGCTCACCACACACATATTTAAACTTACTGTATGTAGGTATTGTATGTATACACGCATACCCGTACATACTTACGTGTTAAATATAATCAAATGATCATAAGTTCATAACAATGTTTTACATGAGCAGTTACGACCTTCATGGTAAATCTAATCACTAAACGACAATCCCTCAATACAAATAGTCATACATATTGAAATTATGTAGGTATAATATGTATGTATCTCATGTCATGTATCATGTGTGTATATGTCGCCACCAGATTGTAGAATCAGCCAAATTACAAACATTCCTAGTCGTTGCTGTTTTGTAAAAAGACTAAAAACTTTTACTCGTTTTATAAAACGGCTGAACTACATAGTATGAGTCAGATTATAATAATGATTTGTATTCTGCAATCCAGCTGATTAAATGTTCAACCGCTTTGTAAAACGACTGGATTTAATTTCTACTCTTATCGCTTGTAGCGCTACAACCGTAGAAAACACAACACATGCGTAGTTTATACATATAGGTCAAATCAATCAAAATTAGTCTGACATCATTAAGGGAATGGTAACGTTATTAATTCGGCATAAAAAGGCCCATTTTTAAGATTTTTTTCAGACGCTACAGGTAATACAAATTTAATTAATCGATCGTAACATTATATTACAACATACGAACATTTCTTTAATTTTTCAAAACAAAATATAAACAATTAAGGCAACGGCAGCAAATCTTCGGAGGCGCCGCAAAAAAAAGTTGTCTGCCGGTGAACAATATAACTCATAAGTGGATCATTCGAAATAAAAAAAATTAATGATATCATTAGATAACTTCTTTCCTAAGGTATCCCTGGGAGGAATTTTTTTTTCTTCGATTTTTTAATTTTTGGTGACACTTAGAAGTGAAAACACTGATTTTCGTCTAAAAAATTGACCTATTTGTTATTGTAAAATTAATAATTATGAAAAATAAAAAAAAAGCTCCCAGGGATACCTGGTCATTTATGTAAGGAATCTGTATGCAAAATTTCAAAACAATCGATCGAGTAGATTTTGATTCAAACTGTTCATCGTTTCTAAAATGACAAGTGTCAGCAAATCGCTTTAAAGTTTTGTATACATGAAAATCCGAAATTAAATATGAAAAAAATTTTTATACCTACGTGATTGGTTAGAGTATACATTAGTATACTAACAAAGATCCATCCATGAATAACATAATTCAGGGATTCCGAGAGCTCAAAGCCACGTAACTGCTGGAAGGGATACAAAAACGTATCGGAGCAACAAACGCTTTAGAGTTCTATGTCTTAGTTAGTTTTACTACGATTTGTTTCAAATTTTGACATAAGAATCTTAAGATGTTGTACAATTATATGAAACAATAAAAAAAAAGAGAAATAAAAATTTTAATACCTTACCATCCCCTTAAACAAATACAGCAAATGCAGCAAAAGAAATTGTACGTCTGAAGCTTCATTCATATCTACAGACACTGAACGTCATAAGCAGGGCCGGATCTAGGGGGAACAGCGGGAGCACGTACCTCCTGCATGGTTTTAGGAGCACCGAAAACGCATGTTCGTAGGCGCCAAAATGACGAATTTGAAGTTTTTTTTTGCTCGTCAGTGTTTTTTGTACAGGAGCAAATACTGATCCGCGAAAATATTGAATTTGTCGTTTTTCTCGAGGAGGGCGCTAACAGTAAAGTTTGCCCCCCCCCCTCATAATAATTGTAGGTCCGGCCCTGGTCATAGGCATGTATTGTGGCAAACACATTGTTTAATACTTTTCTTATGGACACATTCATACATACAGACGATCCGTGTCTGTGCAGTTACGTTACGCTATATATGAATCCATTCATAGGAAAAGCATTAAACATTATATATCATGTCTGCCACGATACGTGTCTGTGACGTTCAGTGTCTGTAGATATGAATGATATATATGTTAATTTTGCTTATTTGTTAACTCGCCAATTCCCAAGCCGCGATCTGTCGACAAAATATCCTTATTTTGTGCTAGTTTTTATCTTTAGGTACTCAACATATAAAAAATAAATACATAATTGAAAAAAATTCCCTTTAGTTTTTTTTTAAATGGCGTGTCAGTTATACGGGCCGTTATTTGTAATATTAACTGATAAAACAGTATGAAATTACCGGCAAAAAATTACTTTCATTATAAGCTTGATTCTTAAATAATAATTTGTTATAACAGTAATAAAAGTACCGACTCTTTAGACATTTTTATAACAGCGAAAATACCAGCAAGATACACTCACGCGCAATAAAATAGTAGATCGTTTGAAACAACAGAATTAAAATGACCGTTAACATAACTTCAGTGTTGCCAAATTAAAACCATGAATACTACTAAGTATTAACATTTTAGTCGTAACACATTTATTTTTAAAATTTGTTAAATTTTCTGTAAAAAAATTTGTTATATTGTCTGTAAAAAAAATTCACAAATCACTATCACCTAGAGGTGACACTGGGAATTGACGAGTTAATGACGTGAAACCAGTTTTAATTGATTTGACTTATATAATTGTTTTATTATTGTATAACTTGGATAAAAATAAATGTCAAATATTTATCACTATTAAATAAATATTAAAGAAAGCAGTAATTTTAAAGAAAATTTCGTAATTATGTTTTTTTAAACTCTCGGTATTACGGGGAATCAGTTTAAAAAAAATACTAGAACTCGATACCAGTACTGGAAAGGCTGGAAACTAACGTAAAATCTGAAAATTTTCGTTGACAGAAATAAGTAGACGAGGAAACTCCATTGACATCACATTCTCTGGCAAAGGGTAATTATTTACAATTGGACTTCATTATTAAGTTACCCTTTGCTCGAAAATTATCATTATGTTATTCCCAAACTGGAATAATTATGCCATACTGTGAAATATGGTAGACGTACCTTTTGGTAAATACGATGCATTTACAATAACAACTACAAAATTGTATTCTACAAAACAGCGACGTTTTGTGAAAGAGTTAGGCATTTTGTAATTTGACTGATTCTACAATCCGGCGACGACACATAGGTATACAAATGAATAATGGGAGTATTGTACGTTTATATGTATACCGGTATACACGTGGTTTGTATTTAAAATGTAGACTGCCATTAAAAAATTATATAATAGTTCAACGTTTTCCAACAAAAATAAATTCATTGATATAGGATAAGTCGATTGGTAGAATGAAAAAGGGAAAAAACAAAATGTTTAAGCAGTTGGATTTATATGTAGATTCTGATTTTTATGTTCAATCTGAAAATATTTTCAAGATCACTAGAAATCTTTTGTACAGAATTGAAATTTTGTAAGTTCAGATTGGACTTCAGAAGTTTCGCCTTATTCGGTAAAAATTGTGACCATTTTCATGATTTCAGACCAATCTGAATAACTTTTTTTCTGTAATATTTCCAACTAACTTCTTTCGCTATTGATGCTTTCGCGAAAAATTGTATTGTACCTATATAAAACTTTTAAAGAAATTTTATTTTTTAAATTTTTTTATTAAAACATAACTGAAAGTGTCCCATTTTCCATAAAATTACGTGTAGATTGGCACATAGGTAAGGGATATTTTTGTAAACAAATAGCTTTCTAATCAGTATGAACTAGAATGGAATATTTTTATTCTAAAATCTGTCTAATTTTGTTGGTTCTACTTTCCGTCATTTTTTTCGAAACAAGTCAACCTTCTTAAGTTGGAAATAATTTTTCTTTTTACTTTTTCCCAAATATTTTACCTTAAATGTGGAGCCATTACCGCCGATTTATCGTAAGCGACACTTTTATCGAAATTGAGATTTATATTGCAAGCAACATTTTAAACTGTAACGGACCAAGCATCGTTTTTCTCCAAAATTCGTTAATTAACGAGTTATAGAAACTGCTTAGTTTATCGTTAATACAACACATTTTCACATTTTAGCGTAACCAACAATAACCATCTTTATCGTAAGTTTAATAAAATAATAGGAATAATACGCTCAGGCGTAATAAAATTAAGACAGCAGAAATATCGCAGTCGCCATACAAATATTTAAAAAATCCTCCTGTAAAATTTGATATTTGTCGGTTACGCTAAAATGGCGGTAATGGCTCGATATTTTAGTTCGTCGACTCTAGTATTATATACCCATTCAGCGCTTCCACCAGTTTTATTCGCTTATATGATTTTTGAAAATTTTATCTTGTATTTCAAAACTATAAATTATGATGCATCAAGTATCACATCGTGTGGGATATCTTTAGAAAGGACTCGTTAAAATAAAGTTGAGGTTTCTTTTACAATCTTTCATTTTTTACAATCTTTCCTATTTGTGAAATATTGAGAGAACAATTTGTCCCCCCGTCCTTTCCAACTGTTACCCAAAAACTTTGAAAAAATTTCTACAGATACTACTTGCTAAAGACATTCAAATAAAATTATTTCGATTAAATTGTGTCGGCTATTTTCGAAGATATAGGCAAGGAAATTTTCAAAAATTCAAAATATGACACAATCGAGAAAATGGTAATAAATGCAATTTTGCACTGAGGTATATTTCAGTTTTAGAAAACATGCTCTAAAAATTCAAATCCAAATAATTAAGAGAAATGCTGGAAAGTGAAATATTTTCATCCTTCGTAAGACAATTCCAAATATAATTTCGGATATCTTCGCATGCGAGATATATCTCTTGAAATGAAGTTGACGTTTTTTAATCACTGTTCATTTTCAAGACTCGTTTGCGAAATTATGTCAGTTATGAACGAGTTAAACAGAAATTCTTGTCTAATATGTTAAATGCCTGATATTTATTTTATTCGGAAAGCTATGAAAATCTGAGGAACCCTCACTTAATGCGAGCCCACACACACTTGACGATTTCTTAAGATATTATAGGCTAGTACTCCTCAGCATTTATTCATTTAGACATAAAATTTATTACAAGCAAATGACGTATGATGTACATACATATGTAAGTGTTTATCACATTTGTATAATGTTCATGTCACTTAACAGTTCGTTTTTTCCTAAACACATAAAATATTGTATCCAATCATTATTAAAAACGTTTCTTTGTTTGATTTTTTTTATGTATCCGCATCTAACTAAAAGACTACAACATATGTAAATATGGATATCTGTTTTGAAGAAATTTGTTTATCGTTTACTTATCTAAACATTGCGAATTAATTTATATATGAAAGGAAATTGTACACATACATAAAGAACTCATTATATTTAGTGTAAAATATATCTACACACGTGATAGATATACACACATATGTAAATACTGAAGGTGTTACGAATATTCGCATACGCATTCGCATTCACGAATACATATTCGCTTTTTTTCGCGTCTACATTCGAAAGTCGCACAAATTCACTCTAAAGGAGCGGATCCACCAAGCACGCAAACTATTTGTAAATGTTTGTAAATGTTTGCGAACACAAAATTTGTTTGGTGGAGACGATCGTTACAAATGTTTGCAAACTTTTTGCTAATTTTTTGCAATTGTTTGCCAATTGTTTGCGAATTATTCTGAATTATTTTATTAACTAACTTCCTCGAAATTCGAAAAAGATACATAAGGCTTTTGTCAAAATCTCTTGTAGCTAAAAAACATTATCGCTAGTCTAATCTAAATTCTGATCATATAACATAAACAAATATGCTTGATAATTTTCCTATAAAAAAATGGAATAGATATATTATAAAAACTTATTCAACTGAGAGAAATAGAATATAGCTGAATCGTTAAATTGGATTTAAAAAATCATGACACGCCACGTATAAAGTCTATTTTTTCGAATGTAGCATCGCAAAACATGAGACAGAAAAAAAGACTGTGAGTACGAGTGTAATAGAGAACGATTTCTTCCAACATATTTTCTAATTTTCCTCAAAAAGAAATTAACTTATAGCAACGATGTAAAAACATTTTTTACGCATATTGCCTGTTACTTTGGATTAGTGTAAAAAAATTTTCAAAACTTGCTTAATTCTGGCAAAGAACTCATTTTGTTGACCAAAAAATGCCCGGAAAACCTACTTCTGGGCATCAGACGTGTCTGACTAACGAACTTAGCCGAGCAAATCCAGTTCCAGTACGTATTTCAGTACAAATATTATATATATATATATATATATATATATATATATATATATATATATATATATATATATATATATATATATATATATATATATATATATATATATATATATATATATATATATAATTTTAGTGAATATCATTTTCGTCTTCTAGGGATCTCAAAACATATTTCTGTTATAGTCTCGGCCTCAGGTTGTGCCATGAAAACGGGCGTAAGAACTGAATTTCCAGTTTTGGAAATTCGCTAATAGAGTCTACCCATGAGAGGCCGTGTTAAAATTACAAAATTTGAAATCGTTTTTCTCAAAAATAGGGTGATCAATTTTAATTGGAATAGGCTCGTATTATTGGTATTTTACGCATGCTCACAGGTTATATTATGTCCGTTGGTATTCAAATTCACATTCGCATTCGCAAATATCAAAAATAAATATTCGCATTATTTGTATTCACAATTAGCGAATACAAAAAAATTTTATATTCGTTACATGTGTACTTTAAAAATTCATGTAACCATCTTTATGCTAATTTTCTAAAAAATTTATTTGACAAATTATGAAGGAGCGGCCGTATAAGAAGTTAAGAGGTTTTTCTTTGAACAAGTAAATGATCATTATGTAATATTACAGTTATTACATATTATTACCGAATATTATACCTAGATACATATTCTATACCTGATCATGAAAAATATAGATAGATTGAATTCGTTTTAATTTTTCCATCTCCACTTTCTGGTGAGAAACGTCTGCAAGTCAACGAAAGGGTGGGGTAGCCGAGCTTCTAGCCCCGATGCCCGGCCTGGAAAAGGGGGCTCGTAGTTGTCGGCAAGGAGCCCGAGAAAAATTAAAGAGCCTTTTTTGCTCGTTATTTGTCTGGGCGAAAAAATTTTAAAAAAATGTGACTTATTCCCACTTGGTTTTTTTCGCGAATTTCTAGAATGGAATTCAGCTATTACAGCCACTGTCATGGCGCGACTTGAGCCCGGGACTATGGCAGAAATTTGTTTTGAGGTCCCTAGAAACCGAAAATAATATTCACTAAAATTTATATATATATATATATATATATATATATATATATATATATATATATATATATATATATATATATATATATATATATATGTGTGTGTGTGTCCGCGCGATAACTCTCGAACGAAATGTCTTACCGAAAACAGGTTGGCGCCGAAAGTTGGAATATCTTTCTGTTTTTTATATGGCAAAATTGCTCCTAAATTGCTCCTTTGGAGTCAGTAATTGCTCCACCTGGAACTTAATTACTTACTTAGTTATTTACAAACAAAAAAACTTTTTTGTTTGACTATTTCTATTATCAAAATCTTGTCAAATAATGCATTTTTATACAATTACTTTATATCAAAAAATTGCTCCCAATTTGTTCCATCTAATTTAAAAGTTAGTTATTAAATTCTCTGAATAATAATTAAAATATATTAAAATAAAAAATATTATGAATTAGGTTATGTATTATTAAAACGTATAGGCAATCCATTAAGTCGTTTGCATATATTTAAGGATAATTGAATTTTGATAAGTTAAATAACATTATAAAAAAACAAAAGGTTTTAATAATTATTCAAAAAAAATTAAGATTTAGCTTTTAAATTAAATAGAGCAAACTGGGAGCAATTTATTGACGTAAAGAAATTATATAAAAAAGTATTATTTTGGGAGATTTTGATAACTTAAATAACGGAAAAAAAAAGTTTTTCTTTATAAATAACTAATTAAATAATTAAGTTTCAGGTGGAGCAATTACTGATTTCAAAGGAGCAATTTAGGAGCAATTTAACCATATAAAAAACAAAAAGATTTTTCAACTTTCGGCGCTAACTTCTTTCCGGTAAATGTCTTACGTTTATGAAATTTGGTGAAAATATAGCAAGTCCCAAACCGTTGGATGAGTTCGTTAACCAGACACGTCCGATGCCCGTAACATGGTTTTTCCGACAATTTTCGTGAAAAAAATTAGTTTTTTGTCAAAATTTCCCCTTATTCAAAAACTTTTGTGAAATTTTTTACACCATTGGAAAGAGGAGAAAAAATCACATAAAAAAGGTCTCTAAATTATTATTCTATGACAACTAGTTTCCAAAAAAAACTAACTTTAATAAACGGAAATTCGCTATATTATGCAGGATGCTGCGACAGGGGTATTTTTAATTTCGACGCGCTTATTTTGTGCCAATATAAAAGCAGTTGAAAAAGCGTTGTAAAAACGTTTTAAAACGATGTTTATAAATTATATTACAAACTTTGAAACTCTCAAATTGGGGCGGTCAATTTTTTTGCCGGTGTAGGCTCGTATTATTGCTATTGAATTAAATAAATGTCTAGAGAAGTTTCGTTAAAATCCTTTGAAAAATTCGTTTTATCGACCAACTACCTTAAATGAAGCGTGGCCGAAGATTCAAAAATAAAATAAAATCATATATTACGTGTATAACTTACAAAATCGGAATTTAGACTGTGCAAACTCAACTTCTTTAGGATTTATACACAAACAAGTCGAAAAACGTAAACACATTAAAGTGAGGCAAAAAAACTTGAATACATATTCAAGTGAAATATTAACAACAGGAACTCAAAATGGCATTATTATTGATATTATACAAAGGTATATCGTACACAGAGGTTTCATAAAATTTAATTAGATAAATATTATTATGTTACTGTTACATGTTCCTACCATACGTTATGTACATGTTCACAATATATGTTATACTCGTGCTATGAACTAACTGTAAGTTCAAATACAGTACGGCACAAAATTACGGCCAGAGAAATTCAATATAATTTACATTAAACAAGTCAGAATAAGCAAAATACAAGTTTTTGAATTGAATCTATTAACATTTAATTATTATTTGCAATAGCAAAGATTCTGTAGGCAGGTAATTACACATATGTATATAGGTATAAACAGTGAAAGTGATACTATGTCACCACTGCAGGAGTGACGTCTCTAAAAACAAGATTCTCTAGTAAAATGGTAATAAGGTAAGGTAAGATAATTATATGTAACAAGTCCAAAGGACCTTTTTTCTAGGAAAGATTGTTGGCCGACAAATAAAAAGCGAGATATCAATAAAAACACCAGTTTCACGGTTTTTGATTTCGAATAAATTATGATTTCGTATTCATTCTACATACCGTAAACACGGATTACTTGAGCCCTCAGGTGTAACTTGAACCCAAAATGGAAAAAGTATTATTTTTTATTTTGTGCTTAGTGTAGCCAGTAGTAAAAGTAAGTTACAGATTTATCCGATAGGTAACAGTACTAGGTTCACTGTGTTTATATTTAGGTAGTTCTGAAAATTGACACTAGGTGTCAGGCGAGTATTGTTTACCTCTATTTGAAGTTGCTGTTTTTGTTATGTTGCTAACTTTCAACTGTAAAAAATATTTCGATAGCTCACAAAGTAAGGTCAGTGTATAATTTTCATATTTTCTTCGTTACTAAAGCAAATTCAGACATATTCATATGCCAGCTATTTCCTTAGTTTCTTAATTTAAGGTTTTGATAAACCAGTTAACATAACCTTCAGATTAGGGTAACTTGAACTCATTATAACTTTGGTATAAAATGATACATGTATCCAATTAAAAATGCATGGAAGTGGTCCAAGAACAAGGACGTATTGTACTATAAATGGGAAGATATAGTTAAGAAAATACCTCCACCTTCACTAATCAAAAAAGATTATTCTCTTTAGGTAGACTAAAAGACACACTCTAACTCATAAAATTAATTTGGTATTCATAACAACTTTGATTGAAAATTTTTATTCAGTTTCGGCACTTATTCATATTCTTTTAATAAATTCATGTTTGTACAATGTGTTTTAGTTAGTAACCAACATCCTACATGGTCTCAAACTGTTTTCAAATGGAAATCACTTGGAAATTTAGGTTTGGGCTCAAGTAACCCGATCTTGAGGTTAACTTGAACCAAAATCTAAAAACTTATAAAATTTATGAACCATCAGAAAAAAATCCATATTATATAATAAACTAACCGTAGTCATAATATACAGATTAATATACTCTGTCCCAAATAAATATAACAGTTACGCTAGATTTTAAAAATTATCAGATGATTTGCAAATCTGGGCTCAAGTAATCCGTGTTTACGGTACATTAATTCATTCAACCAGCGAAGTAGCCTGGTATGCTTATTAAGCACTCGCAGTTGCAGACTGGTAGGTCGCGTGTTCAAATCCCACGGCCGACTATAATGCTCGTGAAGGTTTTACTACAATTCGCCATGGGAACTGATTCTAGTGTCATCTGGTGGTTAAAAATAAAATCTCTCTATGACAAGTCAATTTTAAAAAGAAGTAGGAAAGTACAAACGTAACCAACTTTTTTTTAACATAATTGATAATAAACAATTTGAAATAAATATCAATGATATTATTAAGTATTTGGGTAATTCTAAAAGACCCTTAGTTGAAGGGGAACAGGTTTATAAAGCAAACCACATTATTGCATGTGGTTTGAAAGAAACAAGAAGCTCAGAATGCATACAAATAGCTGCTCTTTGTCAATCATCGTCTCAGGTGCAACAAGTGCATCAAATTGAAATGAAGCTAGAACTTATTAGTAATGAGATAAATATTTGTGCAAAATGTTCTTGTATTGCGGGTGCAGATGGAAAATGCAAGCACATTTTTGCAGCATTAGTTTTTCTTTATCGGTTGGTTCTCTTGTTTTCTGTTTATATGTACTTACATAAACTAATTTTTCGTTTCTTTTTTTTTCTCCTAAATAATGATAAAATTTTTCTCCATAATGATACAAAATTTCTTAATTGTTATTATGAAATTCTTTCTAAACTGGACTTAATCCTACATTTCTATCCTTTCTTTTAAAATTTATTTCTAGCAATGATATGACTAAGTTAGAAAATGGGGGAAATATAAAAAAAATAAATGTGATGAATATGCTGCTGGTATCCCTCTTACTGAAATGTGTCATTTTCAGGACAATAATGATGAAAGTTGTAAAGATTTAGATGACGATGAACGTAAACTTTACTCCAAAATGTTAATCCAAGGTACTTCCTTTATTATAATTAATACAAATATACATACAATAAAATATTGTATACATAGAAAGGTAAATATTCTTTTCGAGTACATTTAAATCTATAAAAATAATTACTAGTAGGAAACAAATCAGATTTTAAAAAGGGTCGATGACAGATTCGCATTCTTGATAGCATACTGCATTTTTAATGCTTTTAACCATTTTTTCTTTAATTTTTCATCACTGGGAAATTTATGAAGTCTTTTTTTACATTGTGATACATTACATAATTTAAGTAAATTATTTTTATTTATTTCACTCATCATTACAAATCACAATAAACAATTGTCACAGGCCATGTATAAATACGACTTGTCATAGATAGCTTTTATTTTTAACCACCAGACGACACTAGAATCAGTTCCCGTGGCGAATTTCCCTTCACGATTCCAATACCTACCAAGTTCTAACCTCCACACCACTTTCCTTGTCCTCCACTCGCATCATAATAAAATGAAAAATTATAATACATAATCGTATAAATAAAGTTGCAAAAATAATGATGTGGGTGGCGTCTGTTCAAACTAGCTGTTTAAAAACGGACGTTAAACCTCATTATTATTCATTAGTATATTACATTCTTTTGGCATTTTGTAAGAACTATTCCAAAATGAAAATTCTACGGTACTCTGCAATATTTTCTGTAGTTCAGTAAAATCTTTCAGATAAAAATTTTAGGTACATACGTATATTATCTACAAGAAAGTTAGTTACAAAATTTTAGTCAGACTTACGATCAATCGAAAATAGCGGCCGACCTACAACACATTCAAAGCTTAAAGCTCAGTTTTATACTCGGGAACAAAGCCCCTTACAAGTTCCAAAAAAAAAATCACTGACTATCTGAAATGCATCATTAAAAATCAATATCATTTCTTGTACTAAGCTGTTCCAAATTAGTCATTTCAATGTTGAAGAAAAATGGAAAGATCACACCCAAACTGTTCTTCTTCAATTTGGATCACTTTAATAAAATTTAAATTGACAAGAAACTTTCTAATTTAGGTAATGACGTCAACAAGCTTACTAGAATTTTTCAATGCCTTAGAAACTATGACAGAAATGATGAAACGATGAAAGTGGAAGTGAATTATAGGTTTTTGAAGTCGTTTTTTTCATTTTTACCAAAGTTAGACACGAGGCAGCCATAGATCGGATCAGCCACATTTTTAAAAGTAATTTTACCATTTTGATACGAAAAACGAAAAGTTCACTGTTAAATTATCCTAACTCACTAACTCAAGTCACTCTCATAAACTTTGTATTTACAAATACCCATGTCGCAGCATCCTGCATAACATAGCGAATTTCCGTTTAAAAAAATTAGTTTTTCTCGGAAATTAGTTGACATAGAATAATAGTTTAAAAATCTTTTTTGTGTAATTTTTTCTCCCCGTTGCAATGGGGTAAGAAAATGTCACAAAAATTTTTGAATAACAGGGAATTTTGACAAAAAACTAATTTTTTTCACCAAAATTGCCAAAAAAACCATGTTCCAGGCATCGGACCTGTTTGGTTAACGTACTCGTCCAATGGTTTGGGACTTTCAATATTTTCACCAAATTTCGTAAAACATTTCGTTCGAGAGTTATCGTGTGGACACACACACACACACACACACACACATATATATATATATATATATATATATATATATAATATATATATATATATATATATATGTGTGTGTGTGTGTGTCCGCACGACGATAACTTTCGAACGAAATGTTATAGTGAAATATATAAATTTTTGATAGATTTGAGGGTTACTTTATGGTATTCCATTTTGAAAAATTGTCTTTTTATATAAATTTTATTTATTTTATTTTCGGTTTCCAGGTACCTCAAAACAAATTTCTGCCTATTGAATTATAAAGAATATCTTCTTTTATAATTCAATGTTTCTGCCATATAGTCCCCAGCTCAAGTCGCGTCATAACAGTGGCTGTAATAGCTGAATTCAATTCTGGAAATTCGCTAAAAGGAATTTTTTAATATGTTGACGTCAAATTTCCTAAACTTTTTCAGTATCACTAATTATACATATTTATACATAATACCTCCTCTAGGCCTGTAGCTATCCAATTTTTATACAACCCATAGTTTCCCAAATAACCTTAGGTAAGTGTTACCGACTTTTTGATAACATGAATTCTGTAAAAAATTATAGAGCTTTACTTTGATACTAAAGTAATTATTATCAATTAACAGTTCATTAGAAAACAAATAAATGCAATTTATTTTAAATTGATCTACATTACTTCACATGACGTACGTATATGTATAAACCTTCACAAAATTAATATTGCCAAAATAAACTTAGGCTAATAATTTTGGCCAAGGCTGTATAATATAGACTGTCCATCATTTTCTTAATTTATTTGATTAATTTTTATTAAATATTTTATTATACGAATACACGGAGAGAAAAATCATATAATTTTTGTAGATAAAATTTCAGAAAAATTACCATGCTCTAGCTCTTATAATGCGTGCGCGATCGACTACCAAAATAAAAAATATGTGCTAGCATGGTAAAATTTTTGTGCTAACACAACTTTTATCACATTCTTATGTATATATGTTATAGTTTAATTCTCGTTGTCGTACTCTTTCATTTGCGCATATTACCCGCAACCTTATGTTGCTTGGGCGGTACCTATAAAAACTTCGAAGATGCCCGATTTTTTCCGACTTTCGGTTCTTTATGATGCATACAAAAATGATTGCCAACAATATATTCTATTACTAAAGTGACTAAAGATAGTGAAGTAACAAAATGATGAATTAAACGGTGACATCCCCGTCCTCTAACACAGTGTAATGAATACTGCTTGCTGCTTGTAAGACAGTCTAATGGATCAAGGTGCTTGGTCCGACCCGTCCGACCAAGTTGGTCGTCCAAACCTATGGTTGGCTATGTGACTTGCTATGAGTGGAGTACATTTCAACAGCGTTGATACCTTCTTCCTCTTTCTTTCTTTCTTTCTACTATTAGCAGATAGCATTTGAATAATTATAAGATGGCATGGTAATTTTTGTAAGAAAAACAATCAAAAAATATTTTTCTGTCGGGAATGGAACTTTTTATTGTGCTGTTTTACAAATTTTACGGAGCTAATATTACGGAAACAATATTCTATCCTTTAAATTTTCTATGATTAATTATAATTTTTATATTTTTACCGTACAAAATTGAATATGTTCGCCTTTGACACGTCGATTGTAGTGCTGAGCACAGTAATTTTTGTATGAATTTTCTCTCCGTGTACAAAAGAAGAAGAGAAAAACGTAAATGACATCCAAAATAATAATATTAAAAAAAAATTTACTTCATTTGCCTTAATTGTTTATATAGTAATTATATTTTATTACTCATTACTATTAAGGCTATAGTGTAAATACCATT
Organism: Brachynemurus nebulosus; assembly: GCA_035578155.1. NCBI lineage: Eukaryota > Metazoa > Arthropoda > Insecta > Neuroptera > Myrmeleontidae > Brachynemurus > Brachynemurus nebulosus. The sequence continues at coordinate 2,500,133 of JAPWDM010000001.1, read as the reverse complement.
ATGTGTATTGACTTTATGTGCATAGCAAGGACAATAACGTTTCTTTAAATTTAATTAATAAAATAATGTTAATTATAAAAACAGTTAATACTCTTCTAATGTTGTCACTTCTTCAAATCATTTGTAGCGCAATGAACTTAACCATAAGTAATTAAACTATGAGTAAACTGTTATCTTAATTTGCGTAAAAATAATACAAACAAATTTAACAGAAATCTATTAAAAATCTTTTTGTCACCTGTACTATTAGTGAATTTGAAAAAAAATTTTCAATTTTTTTTTTTTATTTTTTCAGTAAAGAGTGTATAAATGTGCGGACAATATGTGTTCAAAATTCAAATTTCAAGTCAAAATTCAAAGAAGAAAAAAAAGTTTCTTTTGTATAGTCATGTTTTAACGATGCTGCGTAATCCCGGAAGGTCGGGCAACGCAAAAGCAAGACGAGGAACTATAGGAGGAAGAATTTGAGATTGCTTATGGATTACTATACGGTCCCGGATTGGCTGATTAGCTATTAGTATATGTTTATTTATAAATATTTTATAAAATATCGAGCCATTACCGCCGATTTATTGTAAGCGACACTTTTATCGAAATTGAGATTTTTATTGCAAGCAACATTTTAAACTGTAACGGACCAAGCAGTGTAACGTTTTTCTCCAAAATTTGTTAATTAACGAGTTATAGCAACTGCTTAGTTTATCGTTAATACAACACATTTTCACATTTTAGCGTAACCGACAATAACCATCTTTATCGTAAGGTTAATAAAATAATAGGAATAATACGCTCAGGCGTAATAAAATTAAGACAGCAGAAATATCGCAAGCGCCATACAAATATTTAAAAAATCCTTCTCCTGTAAATTTTGATATTTGTCGGTTACGCTAAAATGGCGGTAATGACTCGATATAAATAACTCCCTCTGTATTAGAGAAAAAAATTATAATCAAAGGAAAGTATTATTTTTATAAAATACAGATCCTAAGTTATTATCTGTGAAAAAATTTAGCCCTAAATCAATTTTTCACTTAAAAAAGAAATTATTTCAAAAGGGTTTTTTTTTGACTTCACTCACTAATAGTACCTTAAACAGCAGAATAGCATAGTTTTCTTTTGGAAAACAACGTTATTTATAATTTTTTTTTAAAGAGAAAGCTATATTTTTTCCTGGACCAAATATTTTTTATTTTTTTATAATAAAAATTAATTAAAGTTTGGACGATAAAAATTTCCCAAATTAATTTCATACATAAATGTTAATTTGTTTTTTTTATTCTTATATAATATTCGAGAAAACAAGAAAGCCTTAATTAAGAGTATTCAGTATAAAGTTGTATTATTGTCGGTTATTCCATAATATGTTGAAAGCAAGAAAATAAGTATAATACGACAGTTAATATGTATACACGTGTACCGTGTATCTCAAAAAATATTCCACTAAAATCATACCAATAAATTAAAATGGATAGAAATTTTTTACCGCGTACCGTATTTTGTAAGGGAACGTTAAAAATTTTTAAGCTTAAAATGAAATTGAGGTTTCATTTACCAAATTTCATTTTTAAACAAAGTTTGTGAAATTTTGAGCTCAAAGAGAGTTTTGTGTCCTTCTCCCTAACTTTTCAACCGCGGAAAGTTAGGGAGAAGGACACAAAAATAAATAGATGCTGTAGCCAGAGCTGGTGCGAGGGGGGTGGGGACAGGTGAGGCTGTAGCTCGGGGGCCCGGAGTTATTGATAAAAAGCCCGGACACGTGCAAAAGTGTTTTTTGTTTGTCAGTTGTATTTTTGGTAGGGGAGAAGGGGTATGATTGGGACACGTATTGAAAGGCACAATTCAAATTACGCGCTAAATACAAATCCCGCCAAATCAAACGGCGGGAAATTGGTGTTGTGTGGCAACACCAGTGCAGATATGTTTGTTCCTGACTTCAAGCTACTGTCATTTAAAACACCGTGCTTGTAAATTTTTAGTCGAATTTTCTCCGAAAAATTAGACTTATACAGTCTATACGATAAGAGCTGCGAGAGGCGAGAGTAGGGGCGCTATCCGTTTTCGGACCCGTAGAACACGAATATGTAGAAAAAAAAAATGTCTGATATATATATATATATATATATATATATATATATATATATATATATATATATATATATATATATATATATATATATATATATATATTTTCCCGCCACCTTTTAATTTGTGTAGGGCCCCCCTATGGAAGTTAAGAGATGAAATTTGGTAAATGGGGCTTATTCCGATGCACAACAATACTATCAAAGTGGGGTCAAATTTTGGGCAAATTTTTTTTCGGACCCGACCCTTAAGGGGGTGGTGGGGGGCGGAAAAGCAATAAAACTTTTCCAAACCGGTTTTAAATAATTTTTCGATCAGTTATCTACAACATATCCAAAATTCAGCTTCCTAGGATGATATGGTGGGAGTAGAGGGGGGAAAAACGATTTTCGCTGGATCTAACAGGCCCCCAGCCCCCCAGAATTAACGTAGAGGGTTGAAATTTGGTGTGTTGATAAAGTTCGTACCTAGGTTGTGCTTTTTGGAGGTTTTAATATTTTACGCCCACCCCCCTCATTTTTAAGCTACAATTTCATGCATTTTCGACGTTTTCGAAGTTTGTACCACTCGCACAGGTCACCCGAATAAACCTAGAGGGCTGAAATTTTGTATTCGGATTGAGTTAGTATCAAGGGGGTGCCTTTTGGGGGTCTCGACTTTTAACCCCTACCCCCACCATTTTTATACCCAAAAGAACATGATTTTTCTTGTTTTTTAACAGTTTCGTTCGGGTCAAAATCTCCCCAAATAAACTTAGAGGGCTGAAATTTGGTGTACAGGTTAAGCTAATAGCCAGACACTGTTTTTTGGAGGTTTCAACTTTTAACCCTTACCCCCACGATTTTTACGCCAATATTTCCTTAATTTTTTTGCTTGTTTTCTAACACGCCTAGAGACTCCATAAGGAAACCTAGAGGGCTGAAATTTTGTACGTGTATTCAGTTAGTATCCAGCTAGTACCTTGTAGGGAGTCCGCATCACTTTTCCCCCCACTTCTCCCATTTTTACATCGGAATTGAATGCTATTGTTAAATGTGTTTTAAAAGCATTATGTTTATTCTAAATACAAGTAGGCGAATAGTAATTTTAAAAAATTTAAAAAAAAGTGAACTTACTTTTATGACAAATGAAATACATACATATTAAGTAATTTAAAAATGTTATTAAAGTCACTGTTTATTTATAAATTAGGAATTTTGGATTTTTAGTATTTATAAAATAGAAATTTTGGATTTTTTTGGAAAGAAAAAATATCTTTATAAAGGCCTTCCAGTTTACTATTTAAGGTCTTTTTTTAATTTTTAAAACTAAAACATAAAGGCAATTAGCGGATAAACATGGGCAGGAATGTCCTCGTACGAATTGTGTTGGCTTTTTTTCTGCTACCTGTTTTCGGCACAAAATTGAAATTTACTGAGATACAGCCCTTAAATACTTAAAACCTTTTTTTAAAGCCTCGATCAGCCGAACACTCATCACCAGTTTTGAAACCAACAAAATGACAATTCGGTTGTAGACTTTCAATCACATTTCGCTTGTAGACATTCAATACCGAAGATGAAGGGGAAAATTCGACTACCGTGATGGGGCCCCGCTGCTCACGGCGTTTTTTTTATGTTCCAAAGTAATTTTTTTAAAATTTTTCAGAACGTTTTCTGAGATACTATAAGTATTATTTGAAATGTTTGTAATTACATATATACAATTAGTTATTCTTTCAACTAGAGGAAAACAACAGATCAGATATCCTTTAAATAAAATTGTAGATTTAAAGGTTAAATTTTTAATTTGGGTGTGATATTTATGAAAGGGACAGAGCAAACAAGTTATGAAAGGGACTACCTTTACGACTAGTAATTTCGAATTAGTTTTATTTGAATATCCACATGTCACAATTTTTTCTCTATTATCGTGTTTTTTTAGTGTTTATATTTAATTTTTTTTAAACTTTCTTCTTGTTCAAAAATTTCGAACAAAAATAAATGAAAAACAATGATTTTAATTATCGACTACTAAAACCATGAAATTTATAATCATCGAGTACTGAAATCATTTGGTTATCTCCATTATTGAATCAAATTTGTTAATATGTAAGTTCAGTAAGATGACCTACGCAATAGTATGAACCATACGTCTTATGTACATAAGGTGGAAATTTGAACAAGATGAATGATATTTAGAATTGTCCCTTTCATAAATTATCATGTACCTTTCAATACAGTCTATTGATGAAAGGGACAAAATGCACTTTTTTAAAAACTGAGAAAAATTACAACTATTTAATAACAAAGAAATGTTTATTATTGGATTTCATATCAAGAGTAAGATAACTGAAGTTTCCAATTCCGTTCGTAAATATTTAATTTGTTATCTCGTTTATTTTCTAAAATTTATTAAATATATGGATGTTATAATTAATTTATTCAATGATTATGATAATGTGAAAGACGATTACAGCTGTTTGACTTATAGAGACGACATAATACTGAAGTTTTAATATATTGAATCGCAAACCAAAGAATGCGTTTCAAGTGAGTTAATAAAAGATTAACAATTCATTTTGTGGAAAATATTTTAATTTTTATTATTTTTTGAGATCTTATTCGAAAAATTACTAACAAATTTTAGAAAATTTACAAATGTGCCTAATGGGGAAATAACTACATATCTATAGGAATATTTATGACTGAGAAATTTCACATTCTGTAAAGTCACATATGTCCACTGACTCATAGTAGTTCATAAATTAATTATTTATTTGAAAGACATGTTTTACAACTGATGTATTTATCTATTTTTTAATTTTTATAGTGAAAATATGCTTTGATAAAATGATTAAAAAAATTAATAAATTTTTATATTTAGAAATTTTTCCAAATCCAATTTTTTTAAATATTTTGTTCGCTTTTGTAGTATTGTTATGTAAAAAAAAAATGTTTTTTGCAAATAAACTCTAAAACTCCCCGTAAAAAGTCCATTCGTCGAAACGACTCGTAGACCAACGTATGATTCTAGGGTTAATGTCGATGTCGCACTTCTTGGAGTGTGCGACAAGTGGATTTTTGCTGTATGCGCTACTGATGTTTCAAGAATAGCAAGAATTTGAACGAAATTATAATAGGTCCGAAGATTGACGAATGTCTTCGAACCTATAATAAAAATGAATAAAAAAATATTTTTGTATTGTTAAATGGTGATATTAATCGCAAAAAAAAATTCAATCTTATTCCCCCATCCTATCCATCCGAAAAAAAATTACAAAAATTGACTCTTTTTCGACCAATTACACTGTGATGGTACCTTAACAATGAAACCCAGATATAATGTGTGTAATACCCTTATTCCACTTGCAGTGCTTCCTTTATTTCTTAATAAAAAAAATTATTTTTGAAACATTGTTTGAGACACACGGTATCTATATATTTTTACATGCATGCACTATAGTATACACTCGTTTATGTATTAAACTGATTTCACTTTAGAGTTCATTTTTATTACAGTAATTGTCGCGCCATGTTATTGGAGGGTGACTTGACCCTGTGTGACCATATTTAATATAAAACAATTGGATACAGCTGTGTCTCAATTTATTTCAATTAAAAATTATAGTCGTCCATATTGAATGTATGTTATAAATGTGATAATATTTGTAGTGGGAATGTTTATATGGCCAATTGCTTAATATAGTTGACAGATTTTAATACTCAAAAAGAATTGAAATGGTCAAACAGCACTAACATCATTTCGGTAATTTTCTTCTTATTTATTTCTTTATTTATTCATGTGTACGCTACAATCAATTTAGCCATTTACATTTCGAAACCATTTTTATAGAGTTCCGTATCAAGCAACGAGTCCATATAGTTTCATCATGCCCGTCTGTCTGTTCCTTTGCCCATCGCGGTATGTCCAAGCTCAACATTTGGTGTAAAACTAGATACTGAAATCCAAAATTGGATTTGGAACTGGGGCGAGTTATGAATAAAAAAAATTTTTTTCGAGATAGTTTCCGAAACTGGAAAGTAGAGATGAAAATTTTTACCCATCTAACTGTTACCCATATAACTGTTATTTTGTAACTAGTATAGAAAGATAACAGTTATCGTCAATAACTGGAATACCCAGAACTGGTTACTTAAATAACACCTTTGGAAATATCGATAACATAGGGCAATATTAATATATTCGAAAGCAAGGATCATAGTAATTTATTTTAACCACCTACGGAGAATTTCAAAATAATAACGCCCCAGGCAAGTTACACATTTTCTATTGTAGCACATTTAAAAAACCCTTAAAAATGAACTATTGTCTATTGTACAGTTATCTATTTGTATTTGCAATTTTGTATCCATAAAATTGTAAAAATTGTGTGTATAAAGCCTAAATCCTTGCATAGACAAGTATTTGTACAGATATTGCAGATTATTTAGTATCCGTCAGTATTATAGATCTGTGCATATTTTGCTAACAGAACCGTTTATAAGCATATCGAATATCTTACAATATGTTAAAATATCCAAATACCATACCAGTTATTATAATAACTGTTATAAATAACAGTTATTTTTCAGTAACTGGTATTGCAATAACAGTTATTTGAAAATAACCGTTTAGCTCATCTCTATTAGAAATGTTTCATAAAATGAAGTTAAGATTACCTTTACCATTTTTAACGAATCCTGCATGACCAGACTAATTAGGACGATATCTTTTAACTTTGTCGACTGACTGGACATTTCCAATCCGATCGCACGTGTAGAACCAGTTGGTAAGCTTGTGTCTGCCACTTCTATTCTCTCACTCAAAAAAGAAAAAAAATTTGCAAAAATAACAGATAGTACTTGGCTAAGAACTAATACCATTATAGTGCACACACTTTCACATGTTTTATAAGAAACTTTAACTATGGAACCCTATAATGGTTTGTTCAACACGCTCTTAGCCGATTTTTTTCTTTTTCTTTAGGAAATATATAGTTAATATGTAATAATAACTACCGCTTATACAATATACAAGTTGGTCAATAATTTATTATTCAATTGGATGCAATATTGCCAAATCAAAAATGTTTAAATCCATACCATACATGCATAATGTAAATTTTTGTAATTCAGAATTTAAATTTTTGAAACTACACCAAAACTAACAATAAGACTTGACATAATTTTTTTGATGCTTTTGATCGTGATTCTTGAGCCTTTTTTTGTTCGTTAAAGAGGCTGGGACTAATTTTTCATTTAATTTAAATTTATAGATTACCGGAAATGATTATTAGGGGAAGGTCGCCCAAAGCGAGTACCACTCTTAAAGCGGGTAAGCGCTTGTATATCGTTGTATCGAATGTTTTTGTCAGGTCGCGGTCGTGTGTATACCGAGATTAACCGAATATCAACCAATATCAATCAGTTGCACTTGAACGCTTGTGTCGTTTAATGGTCCTAGCTAAGCGTCATTAATTTTTTTTTGTTGGTTTTGTTAAAAATTTTGACGATAAATATTTTGTGACTAGTCACAAACCTTTTTATTTGTAATCTTTTTGGTATTACTACGGTAATACCAAAAACAAGATAACATAAAAAGTTATGTTATCATCATTTGAATTTTAATGTAGAAAAAGATGTACATGCATCGGCTTTTATTCTGAAATTATTCTAAGTTAACAAAATTAAGTCTTTTTGGGCAAAGCGGGTAAACAAAATAGAAGTATCTTAATGGAAAAAACTGTGGGAAGCGGAAAAAAATTAAAAAATCTTTACGACGGAATGAGGGAAAATGCTTAAAATATTTCTGCCTTGTTTGTGGTGATTTTGATGTGGAACCACCTGAAGTAATATACTCCAATGTGGTGGTTGTAAAGAAAGTTACAGTTAATTGTTATAAATTTATTAGTTTTGTCTTTTTTAATTTTTTTTTTATTTAATTAGTATTATTGTTAAGTTCTATATGATTAAGAAAGTTTATATTAAAAAAAAATAACAGTATTTAAATACATAATGTACTTACCCGCTTTGCCCAAAGAGGTTTACCCGTTTTAGGATACCTACACGGGCAAAGCGAGTTTTTGAAGAGGTTTTGTATTTTCCTTATTAATAACAAATTTCGTATAAAAATTTCTTAAGCGAAGTTTCATTTTAAAGTTCGATAACTATTCTATCTGATAATATAAATAAAAAAGATCTGCTTATCGAGGTCAAAAGCCACCTTTTTGAGCGTTTAATCCTAGCTTACCCGCTTTGGGCTACCTTTTCCTAACTAATTTTTTTTAAAGCTATGTACGAAATCTTAAAAGTTTAAATAGATTTCATTATAACATTTTTATTACAAAAATCGTAATGTTAATGGTTTCAAAACAGGAAAAAAATGTTTATAATAAAATACTTTGTGAGAATGACTCAATCCTTCTCTTACTTTATCAGTATTTAAGATTATTCGACTTCGCATGCACGATTAAAATTAAGTATATTTTTACACATATGTCGAAAAAAAGTCGAAATATATTAATAATTGTTATTATACCGAAGAAATTACAGATTATGTAATTACATATGTACTACCTATAATCAAAATGTAATATTAACAAACAATAAATAAATAAAAAGTAAACAAGTCATCAGTCATATTCATCATAATTACGTGTACATATGAATGAGCATTTGGTTCAAATTAAAAGCGCTATTTGTGACATATGTTCAAGAAAATCGAACGTTCAACAGACACCATGAAAAACAATATATATTATGTACATAATAATTGTCAATGAATATTTATTACAGGAGAAATTATCAATTATTGTATGGCCAGTACGAATTTACCTTCTATAATAAATCCAGTTAATACCTACATAACTACATTTCACTTCCGCATATTCCATAATATACAATAACATCGAAGGGACAAATCTCAAAAAGCTGCTAATATTAACTCCGATTATGTTTGAAAGTTTGAAATTTGGTCATTCTCAGCTGATTCCGTAACTAGAGACTCCTTTACATTGAATAGTTTCCAGCATTCATATAGGGGAACGAGGGGTAATGAGAGCTAGCAGGTAATGGGAGCGACGAAAAAGTACACGCTTCTAATGCTTGTACTCGCTAGTACGCAACTTAAACGTCTTCAATACTTGTTGGTTAAGCTTCTCTCATGCGCATTTTTCTCTCATGCGCATGCGAGGTTTTGTTCTTTGTGTTTGGTGCTTATAACAGAATAATTTTAATGATGTTAAAGTAACAACTGAATTAAATTTTTTATTTTAATTAATTATCACTAATTATAAAGCTAACTTTGCCTATTTTTTATTATGATTATCAGAATTGTGATAACAAATGAATATTGAAATCTATAACCATGTTTCGCAAAATGACGAATTTCGAGAAATGAGAGCCTATGTGGTTCTCATTTGAAAAAGATTGAATGCAAATTGTTGGAACGTTTCAAGATATTTTTGTTGTTCCTCATTAGGCTCTAATTACTCCCTGCTCCCCTATTTTCGATAGAATATACATATATATTTCTATTATCAACTCAATATAGCATTTTTGTAAGGAACGTTAACAAAAAAGGAACGTCAGTTTTCTCATGTTGTCAGTGTCATGACATTCAAATTAGAGATGGGAATTGGGCCGGAAGTTTTAAGGGTCCGCTCGGGTTCCACCGAGTGACGCCGGGAACGGGAACGATTATTTAAAACGGACGGGAGTTACGGATTTTGTTATGGGAATGGGAGCGAGCGGGAATAAGTAAATATCCTGGGAGTATTAAATTTTTATTTTTATTACTTCAAATTAAAAATCTACTTGATAAAACAGGACTTGAAATAAAAAAAAAAAAACATGTTCCGCCGGGAACGGGACAAATTTCAAGGAAACGAGCGGGAGTGAAATTTTTTCTATGGGAATGGGTATGGACAAGAGTGATAGATAAAATCGGGAGCGGGCAGGAACGGGTTAAAAAATCACTCCTGTGCGCATCTCTAATCCAAATAACCGTCTGTGGTAAAAAGTATACACATAATTTTTATATTTCAAAAATGAACATAGTACTTCCGTTACTTTAGAAACTTTAGACACTTCGGAAAGTATAAAGTTATCAACATATACTTTTAAACTTTGCCGTCACTGAAGGTACCTATAACTAGAAGAAAATTTTCATGAAGACTTTAAATTCCCTTAATTTTTGAGACATTTGGCGTCCCACAAAATTTCGGAACAACTGACAATCTCCTAGTCGAAACCCAAAATTATTGTATATAAGTAATAATAATATAACGCAGAAACAACCGAAAAGTAAATATTCAATGCGTAAAAGATATAAAGTCAGTGTGCCTAAAAGACTCATTTCAGACACCTTGGGTAGATACACTATAATAGTATACACAATTTAATAATTACAGTAAAACCTCAGTTGGGAACAGCTAAACCTCTCATAAGTTATAATTCTTCTATTCTCTCACTTAAAATGTCTTAACAAATTTGACACATATTGTGCGTTATACCTTATACCCTAAGGAGACGCACTCTATTTTAACAAGTCGTTAATATTGACGTGTATTCACTATTATAGAACTATGTATGCATTTGTAATTGTAGTAGGAGTAGCCAAAAAGAAGAAAATATAACTTACGAGAAATTTACAGCTTATGAGGGGTTCTACTGTACACATTTAAAATTTTTTTGTGGCAATATGTTTGGATCAACTACACCGCGTCCTGCAGTACCTGCAATGTATTTATGAATAAATTAGCCGATATATATCGTACGTGACATTTGGCCTTATGCGTGTTATCAATTATTATTGTCTTCATTGAATATGGTGCTCCATAGCATAGCATATAATATACACACGTACTCGTATCAGTTATGTGGTGAACGTCAGGTGCCAACATGAGGGCCCACCGCTAGTCGTCAATTAGTGATTATACAATGATAAAAATATTGAACCATACTATACAGACAGAATAGGGGAATAATAATTTTTTTTCTTTAGTTCTTGTTGTCTGTGTAAAATGTCGTTTTATGACTCCAAAGATCTAAAGATCATTTGTTACAGTTACAATAATGTAACGAAAATGAGTTAATTGCTGTCAATTAGAGCACTTTCAAAAAACGATTTTTTTTTAACTAAGACGGTAAGCTGGGAGTTAAGGTATAATTTAGGAATATGCTAACGACATTACTTTTCTTAGATAAAATTATTCTGGCAAATCTTGACAGAGTATATATGTATTCCTCTTACTAGTTTTGGACACATTTTGGTTAGTGGTTTTGGAGTTTCGCCCTTTATAACTTTTTGGAATAATCAAGAAATTTGTGTTTGCCCGATTTTCTTCGAATCTTTTTTATGAAAATCGATGCAACTTATATAAAAAGTGTGACAAAAAGTCTCAATTATTTTCAATGCAAAGTGACTTAGGAGAATTCTGATTTTTTTATATTTGTACTCAAAGACCCTTATCTTCCTTATCAGAACTGAAAAATTTTTGAAATTTTGTAGCAAGGTCGGAGTCCTAGCATACTTCTAGCCATCAACCGATTTTTCTTAAAATTGCGTCACAGAGGGTGGGCATGACTTGAAATATGGATTTCCTCTAGAGAGAAAGAAGGGGCGAGAGAGTAAAATTTTGAAACATTTTATAAAATATAATTTATAGAAATGTCAATCTATTCTACAACAACTTTGTTTTCGATAACTTTTTCTAGTCTGGACTATTTTGCTCGACAGACCCCTTTTAACTAACCGCTTCACGGTCATTGACGCTGTAGGACGTTAAGTGAGACCTGTTCAACTCCGATACTAGGCTGTACCACGTTAACAGTTCCATATAAATTGTATTAGTTGTCAAAACAGACCATGTTAATTATTATTTTCAGTAAAGATACCCTTCCATACAATGGAAGCTTAAGCCAGTGCTATAGAAGTAGAATTAACGAGTACCTTTGGAAAGTCCTGTTTACATTGCTAATTAATTTTAAAAATACTTAACAATTTGTTAGAAGCCAATATTTTTTTGTACAGCAGTGTATAATTAGTATAATATTTATGTAGCTGTTGAGATAAAAATAGCAAAAAGTATTATATAATTAATTAACTGTAGTAGGCGCCATTTAAAAGTGAATTAAAAAATATTAATTTAACATAATAGTTCCAATTGTTCAACATTTATCGTCATATTGCATTCGACAATTAATTGCACATGTGTTTACTTAATAAATAAGTTCACAGAAATATCATATAATTATAGATAACTTTAAAAGACTAATTAATTAAATGTAGCATACATAGTTTTAATTTTTTTAATACTTCTAAAATTACTTCGCGACTGCGAAGAAGTAACTATTCGAATAATTTTGAAATTCGGATCGAATAGTGAGAATTTCGTTTCGATCCGAATTCGCTTCACACACATCTAAACAAAACATTTTTTTAGCGAATTTCCAAAACTATAATAGTAATACGTTATTATGGTCTTCGTCATGACGCGACTTGAGCCCGGGCGCGTATTTCCGTTTGCGTGTTCAATAGATGGCAGTGTTGCCTCGAAAGCCGCACGGTTTTGTAAAGCTAGGTTCTTCTTCCAAACACGTGCCTAATTCAAGTCGCCCGTCCTCTAAACGCGTACGGGTTTGTAACGCACATTGTTTTTTGAAATGTTATGATTAGAAGGTTAGTCATTAGCGCTGGCAGCCAAAACTAATAGTCAAAAAGGTCACACATTTGAGCCTAGTACAAAAATTACCACAGAGGGTCTGGCGAATAAAAAAAAAAAGTAAATGTTTATCTCTAGATTTTTTGAAGTGAACACTCACGCTGGAGAGAATATAATAAGTTTGTACTCAAATTTGAGACTCTTCTATTCTTCTGATCTATTAATTTTTCTACGTATTCAAATTGACTTTATATGTCCAATGGATAAAATAAAAGCTTTTATAAATTTTTATGAAGAATCATGTTATTGACAACGAAAAACTATAAGCTCTAATAACTTAAAAAAATTATTACTTGAACTTAATAATGTCAATCTTTTGATAAATCAGTTTTTATCTGAAGATGACGAGAGCAAAGGTGAAGAATTAGGCCAAGAAGAAAAAGTGAAGGTGTTTTTAAGATGTGTCACAAAATACTGGATTTCTTGTTGGTAAAAGTTCTATCATTTCTTGTATCCAATCATTTAATTTAATGGGTTTGTTGAGTATAATATTGGTATAAGTTTTTTTTTTCGCTATTTCTTTCATTCTTCGTAATTTTTTTTCTATTGGACAATAGAAAGTATTTTGCCAATATTTTGAACATAAATCTCTTGGGCCGTAATTCAAGCTTTTATTACCTTTGCAAAACTATCCTTCTAATCATCGCGTTCCCTTGAACACGTGTTTAGAAGAACAGCCTGCCTTACATACCCGTATGCGTTTAGAGGACGGGAGATTTGAATTATACGCGAGTTTTGTGTGTTACAAAATCGTACGGATTTCGAGGTAATACTGCCTCCTATTGAACGCGCAAACGGAAATACGCGCCCGGGCTCAAGTCGCGTCATGACGAAGACCGTAATAACGTATTACTATTATAGTTTTGGAAATTCGGTAAAAAAATGTTTTGTTTAGATGTGTGTGAAGCGAATTCGAATCGAAACGAAATTCTCACTATTCGATCCGAATTTCAAAATTATTCGAATAGTTGCTTCTTGGCGGTCGCGATATAGTTTTGGAAGTATTAAAAAAAAGTAAAACTATATATGCTACATTTAATTAATTAGTCTTTGAAAAAAAAATCCGGATTGGCTCGGTTAAGTTCGTTAGCAAGACACGTCGGATGCCCAGAAGTAGGATTTTTGACCATTTTTTATCATTCGGTTCTATTATTAGAGAGTTCGATTTTTACATCGTTGAAAAGACGAAAAAAAATTATGAAGAAATTGTTCTTATAATTTTTTTTCTATGTTAAGTAGTTCCGAGAAAATTGTAATTTTTTAATTTTCGGTCACTAATGCTCTCTTTGTCAGTGTAATAAGTAATTTATATTTCTGTCTTTTTACGTGTTTTTACGTAAAACAAATGGTAGTTCTTCAAAATGTATGTATTATAACAAAATAAAAATATCTCTGTCTCATTTTAGCGAATTTCCAGAATGGAATTCAGCTATTACAGCCACTGTCATGACGCGACCTGAACTCGGGACCATGGCAGAAATTTGTTTTGAGGTCCCTAGGAACCGAAAATAATATTCACTAAAATTTATATATATATATATGTATGTATGTATTTATATATATATATATATATATATATATATATATATATATATATATATATATATATATATATATATATATATATATATATACATATATGTGTCCGCGCGATAACTCTCGAACGAAGTATCCAATTTTTACGAAACTTGGTGAAAACATTGGAAGTCCCAAACCCTTGGGTGAGTTTGTCAGCCAGACACGTCGGATGCCAGGAACATTGGTTTTGTTCTTGAAAAAAATTAGTTTTTTGCCAAAATTTCCAGTTATTCAAAAATTTTTGAAAACTTGAAAGTCGTCCAAGAATGGAATTCAGCTATTACAACCACTGTCATGACGCGACTTAAACCAGGGACCATGGCAGTTTGTTTTGAGGTCCCTAGGAACCGAAAATAATATTCACTCAAAGGCTATTGGCAGATAAGCATGGATAGAAATGCCCCCGCACGAATTGTGTTGGTTTTTTTTCTGCTAACTGCTTTCGATATAAGATTACAATTTACTGAGTTTCAACCCTTAAAAACTCACCCTTTGGGGGTAAAAAATTATTTTTTGAAAATCACAAAAAATTTATAACTTTTTAGTGGCTTGACGGATTTGGCTGGAATTTTTATACGTTTTAGATACCTCTATAGTGTACCTCAGAAAAAATAATCAGCTTCAAAAAAAAATTATAACCCCCCCAAAAAAATTGTTTAATTTTTCAATATTTTTTTTCATCAACTTGTAGCTATAGTACAATCACCAAAATTTTTTTGCAGGCTTCCTACTATGACCGATATAACATATAATTTTTTCAGATTTTTTCTCCGGGTGCGTCATAGTTAAAAAAAATAAAATGTCCAAAAGGATTTTTTTTTTCGAAGTTATGTTCGTTGTACAATCACCAAAATATTTCTACAGGCTCCTCACTATGATCAATAGAACATATAATTTTTCCAGAATTTTTTTCCGGGTGCATCCTAGTTAAAAAAATTGAATGTCCGAGAATATTTTTTAGAGATAGGCATAGGCTTCCGGGTACTCAATCGATTGGAAATCGTTTACACATTTTGAATATGTTCATAAAGACATTTGTGATTGCTTAGTTTTCGAAAAAAAAAAGGGTCGACTCAAATCTTCAAATTCCGCAATCAGCCAAACACTTTGGTGAAAAAAATTTTGGTGATTGTACCATAACTACAAGTTGATGAAAAAAAATATTGAAAAATTAAACAATTTTTTTTGGGGGGGTTATAATTTTTTTTTTAAGTTGATAATTTTTTTTTACGAAAAATGTCCAAAACCCCGTAAACGTTTTCACGAAATTTCTTAAAAATAAGATGTTTCGTTCTTGAGTTATCGTGCGGGCACATTTATATATATGTTTACTAAGTGTCCGCACGATAACTCAAGAACGAAACATCTTATTATTAAGAAATTTCGTGAAAACGTTTACAGGGTTTTGGACATTTTTCGTGAAAAAAATTTGGCGGAATGAAGAGGAAAAATCACATAAAGAAGGTTTTTTTTATTTACAATTACTCTATATCAACTAGTTTCCGAGAAAAACGTACTTTTGTAAATGGAAATTCGCTATGTTATGCAGGATGCTGCGACAGGGGTATTTTAAAATTAAAATTAACCAGATTTTTTAAGAGTACGTTATAGCAAAGAAACTTTTTTTTTTATGATGTCTTCATTTAGAGAGAGAACGTAATATATATATTTGCATACCTAGAAAGAAATCGAAAATGTATAGAATATTATATAATATTATATAATACCAATATTTTAATGATTTTGAAAATTTTTTCACCGTTAATAAGGTAAATTATTTAAATTAGTTAAGGGGGTACTCTTGTCTAGAGGCTCGATTTTGAGGTAATTTTACGGGCGTAATAGAAAAAAAAAACAGTAAACATTTTTAGAATCCATTTCTTAACGGTTTTTTTTATTGATATTTGAAATGTATAAAAATTTATAAAACTTAAGTGAGGGCTCAAAAAAAGGTCTCTCTTGGTTGACGTGATTCCAACCCTCCTAGTGATCTAAAACATAAAATTTTAGTTAATTCTTAATAAAGAAGGATGTAGAATTAATTGGACGTGGTCAATTTGAAAAATAAATTTTTTCGCAAAATGGCGTCCATTTAAAAAAAATCATTTTTTCGCCTCTTTTTTTCAACTTTGGAAATTTCTTAAAAATAGTAAAAAAAAATTCGAAAAACCCCTACGTCGGACCAATTTTGATAGCGTTAAGAAGGTCTGTACTAAATTTCAAGTAAATCGGTGTATTAGAACTTGAAATATCATATCAACCGTATCGAAAAAAAAGTAGTTTCGAGTAATTTATATTAAAAATTTGAATTTAACACTGAAAAGATACACAGTACACAGGAAAAAATTACCATAACTTCGAAAATAATTCGAATTTCCGCAAATCCTTTTAGAGGCTTATTCTTAAAGGTCTGAACTTTGAAAATATATAAAAAAAATCGATTTTTTCGAATTTCTAGATTAGAATGAGTTGTTAAATGATGTTCGTAAGATCCTCACGGATCACCATAAGTTATATGAGATCCCTAGATATCCTTTTTTACTGATAGTGAGGTAAACTTTTTACTAAAATTATTTTTGATGAGCAAAGGTTTATGTTGTATGAGTTCCGCTAGGGCCCATTGATTCCAAGAATGTAAAAAAAAATAACCATCCGATTTTGAAAATCTTTTCACTGTTAGAGGTACATTATTTTAGATGGAGATAGCTTATGTTGTATAAGATCGGTCGGGGTCCTGGGATCTTAAATTCGCCAAGAATAAACTAACCGGCTGATTTTGAAAATTCTTTCACTGTTAGAGAGCTAAACTATTTTTGATAGATATAGATTGCACTAAATAAGGTCCGTGAGGGTCCGTGGTACCCAAAAGTGTCAAAAATAAACTAACCGACCGATTTTAAAAATTCTTCCACTGTTAGAGAGCTAAACTATTTTAAATAGATATAGATTACGGTATGTAAGGTCCGACAAAGTCCGTGGGACCCAAACGTGTCAAAAATAAAATAACTGACCGATTTTGAAAATTTTTCCACTATCTTAGATGTAAACTATTTTAAACAGGTACAGGTTAGATAAAATATCCTTTTCACTGTTAGAAAGCTAAACTACTTGAAGTGCGTACAGGTCTTAGGTGAGACCCGCCAGTGCCCAATATTTGGAAATTCGCAACGGTATGCAGATTCTGCGACAGGGGTATTCTGCTTCATCCTCCGTTGTTGTTTCTTTAATTTTATTGATTCTCTAGTTCAGTGGTTCTCAAACTTTTTTGTCCCGGAGACTACTTGCCATGGTTTTCGGTTTTAGATAGTGGGTCCATCTAATACAATTTCAACAGCAAGGACAAACAAACAAACCCACCCTACTGTAGATCTACTCTACTGTTGTAGAACCCCAGTTACATCTCACGGACCCCCAATTTTTTTCGCAATTTGTACATAGACCACTTTGAGAATGACCACATCGAGTTAAAACTAACTAGCCGAGTGGCTGAGTGTGCTTAGGCACTAGCATTTGCGGTCTGGTAGATTGAAGGTTTTCCTATGACTAATTACATGGTTCTATGGGTGCCACGAAATGAGGATGAAGGAGAAGCTGAAAATTTTTGAAAATTTGAATTCTATCGTGCGGTTATTTACTTTAAAATATTTGAAGTTGAAATAAGTCTTTTTGACTTAACACGAACAGTACTTTATATATATTGTAACGAACACCTTTTGCTCGTAAAACAAATTAAATATTTTACATACATTTTATTGTAAATCTTCATAGTTGTCGTTCATATTATCACAAACATCTTTCGAGATTGTACAAAAGAAACATTCAAGCAATTGTCATTCATATTCGATATTGTGTATTTGTGCTTATCCGGGGATAAGTGACAACAAATACTTATATTAAGTCAATTATATTTACATTTTGTATTAAAAATTAAACATACTGTAAACATGTACTTATACTCATATGATAAATGAGTTGCCTAGTATCAAAATCTACTAATTCCACTTTATAAAGATCGTGGGAAATCGCAAAAAACCATAACTCAGTTCAAAATTAATTTTTCGATTAAAAAGTCATAATTATATTAACTAACAAGGTAAAAAAGATGATTAGTACCTATTATCAAAAAACAAAATTATCGTTTTACCCCTTTTTTAATCAAAATTATTTGAATTTAGTAGGTTTTGATAGTAACATTTATATAAAGTGCGTTTTAAAACAGAAATTATAAGGGAAATTTATTAAAAAAAACAATTCAGCAATATTGGATGTATCAGGGTTAGACGATACAATTTGTTTTGTAATATTGTAAACTATTTTCATTTTGTCACTTAAAACCAAAGTGCTTACTTAGTAATTCATTTACATCTACGTTTTCATTATTTAAAATTTTAGATAAATATACTAAAATACAAATTTTACGTGAAAACATAATTTTATACTTCATACGTCCCGCATGTCAGTGAAAAAATTAAAATTTGAACAGTTAAAATCTAAAATATAGGTTATGTATAGGTATTTAGCAGGATTTGTAAAGTTTTCAATGTGATTTTAGCAGGATTTGAAAATTATGTTATATTTAAGTTGTAGATTTCTTTAGTAAGCAGTTAAAATTACAACAAAAAATGTTAAGGGGAATATGCCTTGTTGCATTTAAAAATTAATGGCCCTAAAAAAAAAATTCGAAAAATGCGTTTAGTAGATTTTGATACTAGGCGACACAAATATTTTGCAAGTTGATAGTGTCTGCAATTGTAATTAAGATTTTCTGCACGTATCAAATGAAATGCTTACAAGACTGCTGAAAATAAATCTTATCTTGATATTTATATCATCCATAAATATGTTTGCGTTTGTATCTGTGCAATCATAAATCATTAATTATGTAAGGTGTGTGCTTTGTGTATTTTTATACATATTTGATGTATGTACATACCCTATGATTCTTGAAGAATAAGTTTACAGCTAAATGAACAATGTAATTTTATCTATCACGGCAGTTCTCGAAACTTCTTCATTAATGTCAATACTGTTACATTTGGTCTGTAAATTCTCTGTTAAATTGAGCGCTATATGTACAAAATTATCCTAAGTACATCGCGGGGCATTCAGTATCGTCTTCTGCAACAGTTGCAATTTGAAAATGCTACCAGATGAAACAATGCGCCACACAGGTCGGGATGCACTTCTTGTACCTACAGCTATATCTACTTCGCCGTCATGGGATGACATTGGAGATTAGTAGAGACCTTAGAGCTTAGATTGATGGCAGCACATTCAGCTATCTTCAATGAAAGTTTACGGTCGAGGTACAAACCGAGATATTTAATGATGGATCACGTGGTGATTCAGGAGTCGCTGCATCGAAGTTGGGAACATGGAAGTAGCCTGGAGTGTTTGAAGATGGTCGCCTCTGTCAACTAGAATTGACTTTGAAGCGATTCTCCAGGAAGTAGTCCTGGAAGGTGGTGAGCGCCTCTCAACAGTCGACTGCAGGTGAAGAGGGTAGTGTCCTCAGCGTACAGGACATTCTGGACCTTGGGTGGCATTTTGCGGATGTTGCTGATGTACAAGCATGCCCCAAGGATCGAATCTTGGAGCACACTTGTTGATAACTGGCGGAGGCTGGACTTTTTAGTGAAGTACAATGGTCCATCATGGGACTGCAATTTGGCGATAAGGCAATGAGGATTTTTTCAAATCTAAAATACTTAATAATTCACTGTTGAGAGATTTACTTTGTGAAATTTTATTTTAAATATTAAAAATATTTAAAGTTTTAATTACTTTGTCAATTTCACGAAAAATAATATTCTTTTTACTTAACGCGTTTTCAGCCCTTTCGGCCATCATTGGAATCATACTCCGATGATGGCCGAAAGAGCTGAAAACGCGTAAGTAAAACAAATATTATTTTTCGTAAAATTGACAAAGTAATTAAAACTGTAAATATTTTCAATACCGTAAAACCGTCTAGAACCGGACACTTTTTTACATTTTTTGGTTAATTTTATATTTATACATGTCTCCTTCATAGATATCATCAATAAAAGTATTACCATTAGAAAGAGTGTATCTTATTTGTTATATCACTGACCCATTTGTTTCATTATAAGTAAAAATAAATAAAATAAAAAATAATTAGTAAGTGTCCGGGTCTAATCCCTAAATCGGTCTTGACCCGGACACTTACTTAAATAATGTAATAACATGCAAACTAACCTCTCCCGTCAGGTTTAGGACAGTGTTTTATATCTGATGTCAGTGTTTTATCTCTGATGTCTTTGAACCTGTCAAAGACTTCAAAATATTTTGTGGGAAAGGAGAGGGGGCAATGCATAGTATGCCTCTCTATGAAGTAAACATACGATATGACCCAGAAGGAAGCATAAACCGCGTAATTCTGAGGGGAATATTAACGTATGGATAGTAGGAGTTACAGCTGGTGCGAATCGCGGCCATTGTGTAATAAACTGATGTGTCCGAGTCTAAACGAAAATACATATATAGCATGTATTTTTTTATGTATACATCGAATATAACTTCAAACATCATTAAACGATGCGCGATAAAATTCTGAACACATACATATCAAAACTATAACAATATGACAATTATGACGAAAATTACATGTCTAAGTTAGACACACATTTTATTTCTTTGAAAAACTGTAGGATAGTGATCCTGTGAAATGAGATAGTAAATTTTGAAATCCGTAGTTTTTATTGGTACAGCTGTTTAGAGGATGTTTTTCTCTCTCTAATGACGTCAAGAACAAGTGTTTATTGTTGCAGATTAATGTAGAAATTATTTACTTTGAAGACTGGTGCAAAGTGTCCTGGTCTAGACGGTTTTACGGTATCTAAAATACTTGCCTATTAAAGCTATTATATTTTAGAAAGACTTGGTCCGTAATTTTTATTTTTATTAAATCTTCCACAGTGGCATTTTCTAAAGGTATTGTAAGTATTTCACTTATAAGTAAAATTTTCCAGGGAAAATACTTCATAAACAGACAAATAAATAATTTAAAACAATTCTTTCGTTAAAAATGTTTGATTTATTCTAATCTGAATGTTACAAATTTTGACTAACAATAAGTATATTGTAGGTATCAGACGTATCATACTGCACATATGCTGGATGCAGGGTGCATGTCTACCAATGTAAACAAATGTATACATATGTATATTACATATGCACATACATATTGCTAGGCTCGCTACATATGTAAACATTAATGCTGTTATGTATTCTTTGATGATTGTAGCTATAGTATGTTGAATGTTAATATAACAATAATGTATACAGATACAGAGAGATTGCAAATACTTTGTTGTTATGTAACAGATTTTGGTGTATGCTCTATGTGCCTATATACTTTTTAAAGAATCTAAAAGATGGAAAATGAACTACTTAACCTAAAGAACGCAAATTATTATAATCTGTAATGTCCATTGCATTTTTTGTCTTTATCTAATTTGTATGAATTTGTTTATTTTATTATCTTAAATTAGGGGAGCAGGGGGTAACTGGAGCGTAATAAGGAAAAACAAAAATATCTTGCATCATTCTAACAATTTATTTATTTTTTAAATTGAAACACATAGCTTGTCTATTTGACCAACAAAAAAGCTGAATTTTAGTCAACTAAACAATATTTTTATCATACGAGTGAACAAAGGAAATCTTTTAATCTTGTAGTGTATGTAACTATTATTTTTTGCAATTCTCAATTCTCCACAGGAAACTTCTAAAAATTAAGAAGAAAATTAAAAGTATCATTTAAATTGTGTGGAATAATATAACATCAAGTATCCTGTAGACAAACAGAATAAATTGGATACCAAAATATCCTCAATTTGTATACTATAAATTCAACCTACTGATTGACTTAAAAGCGGGATCAGAAGCATTTTTGTTCAACAACTAAAAGGGACGCTTTACTGCCTAGTGAAATGTATTTTATTCCTGAATTTATATAAAAAATACTTTTCTTATTTTTTGAGTTACTATAATTAATAATTTATTGAGTGTTTCTAGCCGTCTCCTGGACTTATTCGTGTAATTTAAAGTACTGAACAAAATATTAAAAGGACATTCTTTTACCTTTCTCTACAGTGTCACTAGAGCATGGATACCGGTATTTCGGTACTACCGAAAAACCGGAATACCGGACATTTTTATACGTTTTATAAAACTGGTATCAAAATTTCAAATTACGGTATTTCGGTTTCGGTATTAGCAAAATCAGATACTTTATATATTTTAAATATTTTTACCTTAGATTTACATACTATTGGTAATGAATGGTTATAGAGTATTTTGTACATATATAGCAGTATAAACATGGATCATAAATTATTACAATATCGTCAATTTTGTTTAATATTTTCCAGATGTCCAGATGACCAAATACCTTTTATTCATTCATCGAAGAAAATTTATATTTTATTATTTTTTGTTGTTATTCCGTTACTTTGTTTTACTATTTTATACTTTGTATTTATACTTTAATTTCAAATGTTATCGAGTGCCTGTGAAACATTATTAGTGTATGGCGGATTTTTATCCGTATTTTTAAACATAGACCAATATTCATATGTTCACTCAATGTCCAGCTTTGGCTGATACTTGAACACTCGATGTACTTTGGCAAATGGCCAATTCATTATGTTAATTAAAATTGACATAGTGTTTGAAAAATTACCAAACTGGATCGGCTGGGACTCGAACCCGGATCTCTTGGTTACCAGCCAAGCGCTTTACCAACTAGGCCACCGATCACTTGTTCGAGTGCCACTCCAATTCAGTAATCAATCAAACACAACCTCTCTCTAATGCGAGACGCAGTTTTATACTTTAATTTCAAATGTTATCGAGTGCCTGTGAAACATTATTAGTGTATGGCGGATTTTTATCCGTATTTTTAAACATAGACCAATATTCATATGTTCACTCAATGTCCAGCTTTGGCTGATACTTGAACACTCGATGTACTTTGGCAAATGGCCAATTCATTATGTTAATTAAAATTGACATAGTGTTTGAAAAATTACCAAACTGGATCGGCTGGGACTCGAACCCGGATCTCTTGGTTACCAGCCAAGCGCTTTACCAACTAGGCCACCGATCACTTGTTCGAGTGCCACTCCAATTCAGTAATCAATCAAACACAACCTCTCTCTAATGCGAGACGCAGTTTTATACTTTAATTTCAAATGTTATCGAGTGCCTGTGAAACATTATTAGTGTATGGCGGATTTTTATCCGTATTTTTAAACATAGACCAATATTCATATGTTCACTCAATGTCCAGCTTTGGCTGATACTTGAACACTCGATGTACTTTGGCAAATGGCCAATTCATTATGTTAATTAAAATTGACATAGTGTTTGAAAAATTACCAAACTGGATCGGCTGGGACTCGAACCCGGATCTCTTGGTTACCAGCCAAGCGCTTTACCAACTAGGCCACCGATCACTTGTTCGAGTGCCACTCCAATTCAGTAATCAATCAAACACAACCTCTCTCTAATGCGAGACGCAGTTTTATACTTTAATTTCAAATGTTATCGAGTGCCTGTGAAACATTATTAGTGTATGGCGGATTTTTATCCGTATTTTTAAACATAGACCAATATTCATATGTTCACTCAATGTCCAGCTTTGGCTGATACTTGAACACTCGATGTACTTTGGCAAATGGCCAATTCATTATGTTAATTAAAATTGACATAGTGTTTGAAAAATTACCAAACTGGATCGGCTGGGACTCGAACCCGGATCTCTTGGTTACCAGCCAAGCGCTTTACCAACTAGGCCACCGATCACTTGTTCGAGTGCCACTCCAATTCAGTAATCAATCAAACACAACCTCTCTCTAATGCGAGACGCAGTTTTATACTTTAATTTCAAATGTTATCGAGTGCCTGTGAAACATTATTAGTGTATGGCGGATTTTTATCCGTATTTTTAAACATAGACCAATATTCATATGTTCACTCAATGTCCAGCTTTGGCTGATACTTGAACACTCGATGTACTTTGGCAAATGGCCAATTCATTATGTTAATTAAAATTGACATAGTGTTTGAAAAATTACCAAACTGGATCGGCTGGGACTCGAACCCGGATCTCTTGGTTACCAGCCAAGCGCTTTACCAACTAGGCCACCGATCACTTGTTCGAGTGCCACTCCAATTCAGTAATCAATCAAACACAACCTCTCTCTAATGCGAGACGCAGTTTTATACTTTAATTTCAAATGTTATCGAGTGCCTGTGAAACATTATTAGTGTATGGCGGATTTTTATCCGTATTTTTAAACATAGACCAATATTCATATGTTCACTCAATGTCCAGCTTTGGCTGATACTTGAACACTCGATGTACTTTGGCAAATGGCCAATTCATTATGTTAATTAAAATTGACATAGTGTTTGAAAAATTACCAAACTGGATCGGCTGGGACTCGAACCCGGATCTCTTGGTTACCAGCCAAGCGCTTTACCAACTAGGCCACCGATCACTTGTTCGAGTGCCACTCCAATTCAGTAATCAATCAAACACAACCTCTCTCTAATGCGAGACGCAGTTTTATACTTTAATTTCAAATGTTATCGAGTGCCTGTGAAACATTATTAGTGTATGGCGGATTTTTATCCGTATTTTTAAACATAGACCAATATTCATATGTTCACTCAATGTCCAGCTTTGGCTGATACTTGAACACTCGATGTACTTTGGCAAATGGCCAATTCATTATGTTAATTAAAATTGACATAGTGTTTGAAAAATTACCAAACTGGATCGGCTGGGACTCGAACCCGGATCTCTTGGTTACCAGCCAAGCGCTTTACCAACTAGGCCACCGATCACTTGTTCGAGTGCCACTCCAATTCAGTAATCAATCAAACACAACCTCTCTCTAATGCGAGACGCAGTTTTATACTTTAATTTCAAATGTTATCGAGTGCCTGTGAAACATTATTAGTGTATGGCGGATTTTTATCCGTATTTTTAAACATAGACCAATATTCATATGTTCACTCAATGTCCAGCTTTGGCTGATACTTGAACACTCGATGTACTTTGGCAAATGGCCAATTCATTATGTTAATTAAAATTGACATAGTGTTTGAAAAATTACCAAACTGGATCGGCTGGGACTCGAACCCGGATCTCTTGGTTACCAGCCAAGCGCTTTACCAACTAGGCCACCGATCACTTGTTCGAGTGCCACTCCAATTCAGTAATCAATCAAACACAACCTCTCTCTAATGCGAGACGCAGTTTTATACTTTAATTTCAAATGTTATCGAGTGCCTGTGAAACATTATTAGTGTATGGCGGATTTTTATCCGTATTTTTAAACATAGACCAATATTCATATGTTCACTCAATGTCCAGCTTTGGCTGATACTTGAACACTCGATGTACTTTGGCAAATGGCCAATTCATTATGTTAATTAAAATTGACATAGTGTTTGAAAAATTACCAAACTGGATCGGCTGGGACTCGAACCCGGATCTCTTGGTTACCAGCCAAGCGCTTTACCAACTAGGCCACCGATCACTTGTTCGAGTGCCACTCCAATTCAGTAATCAATCAAACACAACCTCTCTCTAATGCGAGACGCAGTTTTATACTTTAATTTCAAATGTTATCGAGTGCCTGTGAAACATTATTAGTGTATGGCGGATTTTTATCCGTATTTTTAAACATAGACCAATATTCATATGTTCACTCAATGTCCAGCTTTGGCTGATACTTGAACACTCGATGTACTTTGGCAAATGGCCAATTCATTATGTTAATTAAAATTGACATAGTGTTTGAAAAATTACCAAACTGGATCGGCTGGGACTCGAACCCGGATCTCTTGGTTACCAGCCAAGCGCCTTACCAACTAGGCCACCGATCACTTGTTCGAGTGCCACT
Organism: Brachynemurus nebulosus; assembly: GCA_035578155.1. Lineage (NCBI taxonomy): Eukaryota > Metazoa > Arthropoda > Insecta > Neuroptera > Myrmeleontidae > Brachynemurus > Brachynemurus nebulosus. The sequence continues at coordinate 2,473,826 of JAPWDM010000001.1, read as the reverse complement.
CCAATTCAGTAATCAATCAAACACAACCTCTCTCTAATGCGAGACGCAGTTTTATACTTTAATTTCAAATGTTATCGAGTGCCTGTGAAACATTATTAGTGTATGGCGGATTTTTATCCGTATTTTTAAACATAGACCAATATTCATATGTTCACTCAATGTCCAGCTTTGGCTGATACTTGAACACTCGATGTACTTTGGCAAATGGCCAATTCATTATGTTAATTAAAATTGACATAGTGTTTGAAAAATTACCAAACTGGATCGGCTGGGACTCGAACCCGGATCTCTTGGTTACCAGCCAAGCGCCTTACCAACTAGGCCACCGATCACTTGTTCGAGTGCCACTCCAATTCAGTAATCAATCAAACACAACCTCTCTCTAATGCGAGACGCAGTTTTATACTTTAATTTCAAATGTTATCGAGTGCCTGTGAAACATTATTAGTGTATGGCGGATTTTTATCCGTATTTTTAAACATAGACCAATATTCATATGTTCACTCAATGTCCAGCTTTGGCTGATACTTGAACACTCGATGTACTTTGGCAAATGGCCAATTCATTATGTTAATTAAAATTGACATAGTGTTTGAAAAATTACCAAACTGGATCGGCTGGGACTCGAACCCGGATCTCTTGGTTACCAGCCAAGCGCCTTACCAACTAGGCCACCGATCACTTGTTCGAGTGCCACTCCAATTCAGTAATCAATCAAACACAACCTCTCTCTAATGCGAGACGCAGTTTTATACTTTAATTTCAAATGTTATCGAGTGCCTGTGAAACATTATTAGTGTATGGCGGATTTTTATCCGTATTTTTAAACATAGACCAATATTCATATGTTCACTCAATGTCCAGCTTTGGCTGATACTTGAACACTCGATGTACTTTGGCAAATGGCCAATTCATTATGTTAATTAAAATTGACATAGTGTTTGAAAAATTACCAAACTGGATCGGCTGGGACTCGAACCCGGATCTCTTGGTTACCAGCCAAGCGCCTTACCAACTAGGCCACCGATCACTTGTTCGAGTGCCACTCCAATTCAGTAATCAATCAAACACAACCTCTCTCTAATGCGAGACGCAGTTTTATACTTTAATTTCAAATGTTATCGAGTGCCTGTGAAACATTATTAGTGTATGGCGGATTTTTATCCGTATTTTTAAACATAGACCAATATTCATATGTTCACTCAATGTCCAGCTTTGGCTGATACTTGAACACTCGATGTACTTTGGCAAATGGCCAATTCATTATGTTAATTAAAATTGACATAGTGTTTGAAAAATTACCAAACTGGATCGGCTGGGACTCGAACCCGGATCTCTTGGTTACCAGCCAAGCGCTTTACCAACTAGGCCACCGATCACTTGTTCGAGTGCCACTCCAATTCAGTAATCAATCAAACACAACCTCTCTCTAATGCGAGACGCAGTTTTATACTTTAATTTCAAATGTTATCGAGTGCCTGTGAAACATTATTAGTGTATGGCGGATTTTTATCCGTATTTTTAAACATAGACCAATATTCATATGTTCACTCAATGTCCAGCTTTGGCTGATACTTGAACACTCGATGTACTTTGGCAAATGGCCAATTCATTATGTTAATTAAAATTGACATAGTGTTTGAAAAATTACCAAACTGGATCGGCTGGGACTCGAACCCGGATCTCTTGGTTACCAGCCAAGCGCCTTACCAACTAGGCCACCGATCACTTGTTCGAGTGCCACTCCAATTCAGTAATCAATCAAACACAACCTCTCTCTAATGCGAGACGCAGTTTTATACTTTAATTTCAAATGTTATCGAGTGCCTGTGAAACATTATTAGTGTATGGCGGATTTTTATCCGTATTTTTAAACATAGACCAATATTCATATGTTCACTCAATGTCCAGCTTTGGCTGATACTTGAACACTCGATGTACTTTGGCAAATGGCCAATTCATTATGTTAATTAAAATTGACATAGTGTTTGAAAAATTACCAAACTGGATCGGCTGGGACTCGAACCCGGATCTCTTGGTTACCAGCCAAGCGCCTTACCAACTAGGCCACCGATCACTTGTTCGAGTGCCACTCCAATTCAGTAATCAATCAAACACAACCTCTCTCTAATGCGAGACGCAGTTTTATACTTTAATTTCAAATGTTATCGAGTGCCTGTGAAACATTATTAGTGTATGGCGGATTTTTATCCGTATTTTTAAACATAGACCAATATTCATATGTTCACTCAATGTCCAGCTTTGGCTGATACTTGAACACTCGATGTACTTTGGCAAATGGCCAATTCATTATGTTAATTAAAATTGACATAGTGTTTGAAAAATTACCAAACTGGATCGGCTGGGACTCGAACCCGGATCTCTTGGTTACCAGCCAAGCGCCTTACCAACTAGGCCACCGATCACTTGTTCGAGTGCCACTCCAATTCAGTAATCAATCAAACACAACATCTCTCTAATGCGAGACGCAGTTTTATACTTTAATTTCAAATGTTATCGAGTGCCTGTGAAACATTATTAGTGTATGGCGGATTTTTATCCGTATTTTTAAACATAGACCAATATTCATATGTTCACTCAATGTCCAGCTTTGGCTGATACTTGAACACTCGATGTACTTTGGCAAATGGCCAATTCATTATGTTAATTAAAATTGACATAGTGTTTGAAAAATTACCAAACTGGATCGGCTGGGACTCGAACCCGGATCTCTTGGTAATTCAGTAAAAATCCGCCATACACTAATAATGTTTCACAGGCACTCGATAACATTTGAAATTAAAGTATAAAACTGCGTCTCGCATTAGAGAGAGGTTGTGTTTGATTGATTACTGAATTGGAGTGGCACTCGAACAAGTGATCGGTGGCCTAGTTGGTAAGGCGCTTGGCTGGTAACCAAGAGATCCGGGTTCGAGTCCCAGCCGATCCAGTTTGGTAATTTTTCAAACACTATGTCAATTTTAATTAACATAATGAATTGGCCATTTGCCAAAGTACATCGAGTGTTCAAGTATCAGCCAAAGCTGGACATTGAGTGAACATATGAATATTGGTCTATGTTTAAAAATACGGATAAAAATCCGCCATACACTAATAATGTTTCACAGGCACTCGATAACATTTGAAATTAAAGTATAAAACTGCGTCTCGCATTAGAGAGAGGTTGTGTTTGATTGATTACTGAATTGGAGTGGCACTCGAACAAGTGATCGGTGGCCTAGTTGGTAAGGCGCTTGGCTGGTAACCAAGAGATCCGGGTTCGAGTCCCAGCCGATCCAGTTTGGTAATTTTTCAAACACTATGTCAATTTTAATTAACATAATGAATTGGCCATTTGCCAAAGTACATCGAGTGTTCAAGTATCAGCCAAAGCTGGACATTGAGTGAACATATGAATATTGGTCTATGTTTAAAAATACGGATAAAAATCCGCCATACACTAATAATGTTTCACAGGCACTCGATAACATTTGAAATTAAAGTATAAAACTGCGTCTCGCATTAGAGAGAGGTTGTGTTTGATTGATTACTGAATTGGAGTGGCACTCGAACAAGTGATCGGTGGCCTAGTTGGTAAGGCGCTTGGCTGGTAACCAAGAGATCCGGGTTCCAGTCCCAGCCGATCCAGTTTGGTAATTTTTCAAACACTATGTCAATTTTAATTAACATAATGAATTGGCCATTTGCCAAAGTACATCGAGTGTTCAAGTATCAGCCAAAGCTGGACATTGAGTGAACATATGAATATTGGTCTATGTTTAAAAATACGGATAAAAATCCGCCATACACTAATAATGTTTCACAGGCACTCGATAACATTTGAAATTAAAGTATAAAACTGCGTCTCGCATTAGAGAGAGGTTGTGTTTGATTGATTACTGAATTGGAGTGGCACTCGAACAAGTGATCGGTGGCCTAGTTGGTAAGGCGCTTGGCTGGTAACCAAGAGATCCGGGTTCGAGTCCCAGCCGATCCAGTTTGGTAATTTTTCAAACACTATGTCAATTTTAATTAACTTTGTATTTAGTTTTAGTTAGATTTTTAATATCTAAAAATGATGGAGTTTGTTATTATTACTGTTATCAATCATTTTCAATAAAACATATTACCTACTTATACAAAAACGATTTTCATTAAGTGTTTTTTAATATTTTTTTTTTTCTATACCATTTTCATTCAGTACCGAAAAAATACCGAAATACCGGAATTCCGGTTTTTTAAATTTTACTACCGAATAAATACCGGTATTATAAAAAGACATCGGTATTCCAAGCCCTAGGTGTCACTGTTTGTTAAATTTTATCTGTTTAAGGTAAATATATTATAACTACCTCTTTTGTCCGTAGGTTAGGTTGGATTAGTTTAGGTTTCGTTTAGATCAGTTTAGGTTAGTTTTCGGTTAGGTTCGGTTAGGTTAAGTTTAGTTTAGGTGAATATTGTGGATGTTATTACGTAACATTGTAGCATTTCGAATCTCTCCGTCAATATATTCCATATGTGCATATATTAACACAAAAGTGAACAATGATATTTTCTTTGTTTAGACGTCATTATGGCTGCTGACTGACTGTGGTGCATATTATATACGTTTTAAATGAACGTGTACAGTGGTCCAAATAATTACTGGATTACAGTGGTGGTAAAATAGTGTGCATTCATATACAGTATTACATGATATTACATATTTTATAATAATTTTTGTCGTATATTATTCGTATCTATAAATATGTAATCATATATGTATGTATTATATTCTACATAATATAATATGTGTAACATCCATATGTATTTAGCGCTCAGGGAGAGCGAGAATATGTATTAAAATAAAACATAAAATATTTCATTTTTTGTGTTTTATTCTAATGTAATTATAAAACTATTAGCGAATGAAAAGATGTTTTGAAATTGATCTTAATTAATCACGCATTATTTCTATATTTATGTTTCCTCCCGTGTATAAATTCTAGTCAGAAAGAAGGCTATATTTTTTTGTATATTTAGAAATAAGTCGGTAATATATCAAATGAAATCGGCATAGGTGTAAAATTTTTATTTTAAAAACTGTAGTAAACGCAACATGAAAAATTGTGTACGAAAAATTTCTTAAGTAAATTTCAGCTAACTAAAATAAATAGAATTTAATTAGGGTTTGGTTAGGATTGATTAAACGGTCTAATTACAACAGTATGAAATCCAAGGATAACGCGATACTCACGTTATAATTCTTAAAATTAGTTTACACTCGATAGTACTGTACCAAACGATGCATATGACTCCAGATGTTGTGCATCTAGTCTGTTGGAGTATCCTGCGTAACTTAACGAATTTGCCTTTTTGGCAGTCAAAAATCTTTAAAGTAAAATTTTAACGGTATATACATATTTACTAACAAAATTTAATTAGTACAATTTCTTCCACAGCCTATATAATTCAAACAAGCAAACTACTACAAAACTAATTTACATAGAGTAGTGTTTCATAAACTTTATAAGGGTGTACTAAAAATTTCGAAAAATTATTGACGTTTGGAACACCATTTTTTAATTTTTTCGAAAACCAGTTTACTTAGAACAAATGTTCAAAAAATCGTGTAGTGTCTTCTGCCCTTTCAGAGAGTGTAAAAAAAATCAAAAAGTTTTGATTAGTAGCAAATTTTAGCAAACATTTCATACTTTCTAACAAAAAATACTCAAAAAAACCAGGTTCTGGGCACTAGACCTGTCTGGCTGAAGAACTCATCGAAGAGTCTGACCCAACGTTCTCCTTAAATTTTATCAAAATAGGATGTTTTGTTCAAGAGTTCAAAATTTTTTTCTCCTTAAAGTTCCTTTTATCACTTTTAAACTGCAGAATATTGAGCTTCAAAATAAGATAATTTCTGTTACCTTGTTGAAATTTGCTATGTTATGGATATTTTGATGAAAAGCAATATACAGTTTTATTTAAATATTTTTAAAAATTCCCTACTTTTTCACAAAATTTGACATATGGCTAAACGATTTTGAAATGAAAGACCTTCCTTCGTTTGCACAAGTGGAGTGGATAAAATAAATCAATTACTCACTTACCTATGGTTCATAAGACATGGCCTATGGTTTCTGCGAATCTCTCAGTTCACTTTCTGTCGGGTCTAATAATTTTTACATTGAATGTGTTAAAAGTTCAGGTGTTTCCTTTATCAAATCTTACGAGAATTTTCCACATTTCAATCCAGTACTTTTATCAATAGTTACATAGATTAAGTAATGATGTATCTTACTGTTAGTTGCAAGTCTTTGAATTGTATATTTACTTACAATGACAAAACTCTAGACGTGCATGTATCTACAATATAACAATGGACTGAAACGGATGTTAAAATAAAATATTTATATGTGAAGCTAGTCAAGGAAATTATGACTCTTTTTATTTTATTTTTTATTGTGATGTTGACACCAGCAAGTGAAATTCTGCTGTTATAATCATCATTCTCTATACAACTATTATTATCTTCCATCTCTTTTACTTTACATATACATAGAAATTATTTGAAATGAGACAATGTATTGTGTATTTATTACACCTACAATGCATTTTTATTAAATCTATACAAATGCTTGATGTATGTATATAACAACATTTCATAGTAAACAAGGCAAGTTACACCTGATCTGAATAAAAATTAAATTATTATTAAAATTAAAAGTACCTATGTATGTAATTATTTAAATTTTAATTTATATGTCTTAATTGAATTGGTTTTGTACACATGTATGTACACCTAACAATTAGCTGTTAAAATATGATGGTACAAAACCATTAAGAATTTTGCAACAGTTAAATTGCATTAGTGTGTATACCAAGTGATCATTTGAAAATACGCCAGTTACACCATAATTCAGTAATCAATCATTAAACTGACAGAATTCCATTGGACAATATACATCAAAAATTCTGATATTTTGGGGGGCTATTCAGAGAAAGAATTTTACTTTTAATTTTATGTTCCTTTATATACCAAGAATCACCAGTTAAAATTTGACAATGAAATATTAAGTAGTTGGCGAGTTATGTACCATAAACATACATAAAATATTATACATTAACAGATATCAGATATATCTGATATCTGTTATATATATATATATTAGAGAGGGTGGTTAGGTGATATTGTTCAATAGTTAAAGGATAGGGTTAGGAGAGAAAATCATCAATAATTGCTAATAAAAATGATTACGTGCTTGTAGCGTACGTGCTTGAAGCGTACATACTAAAATTCGTGCTTGAAGCGTACATAAATTTAAATCGCGTGTTCCAAGCGTACACATTCCAAATAAATGACATCATTTCAGCTGGAGATATTTTATTAAATAATCAAACAATGTAAATATAAATACTCTAAATTTTGGCGAATTTTCGAATCGAAAAATCAGCTATTACGGTCACTGTCATGTCGCGACTTGAATCCGCAACTATGACAGAAATTTGTTTTGAGGTCCTTAGAAACCGAAAACGTTTTTTTTTTAAGCGTTAGCTTTAATACCAGATATAAAATGAATTGCTATCAGGGAAAATGATAACGGTCTGATTTGTCACCTGCTTAATCACTCGAGAACTGAATGATACCGACCATAAATGCAATGATTAGGTACTCATATCCTATATAATTACATTCTGATAAGATTCAAAATTAATCTCTTAGCAAACAGTAAGAATGGAAACATTCCAAAATCTAGTTAAAGATTATACGATTGATTCCATAATTAAATTTTACAAAAATTTTCAAGTGAAAACAACTTTACAACAAAATTATAAACACTGCATGATGCATCTTATTGTCTGCATATTTTGTTGTGTATGTATCTTAAAATTATTGTGCATAATTTGTTTTATTGCATTTACAGACGCACTGTTCAATTTCAAACACCAAAATACGCTTTTGTTCCCAGGCAACTTTCTAATAAAATCGAATTGTAAGTCAGTTTCAAAGATCCAAAAGATCTATTACAAAAATATGTTAATCCCCCAGTCTGGGTTTACCCTAATTTCATTTAAATATACAATAACAAATATTCGAACATTAGGTATGTAAATAATTTTTTTCTTATATCCTTGATTCCTGTATATTTGAAAATTAATTTATTTACTATAGGGTATCTAATTCCTCACTTTTTTTGTACTAAAAAAAAAATGAAAACGTGTTTTTGCTCATTAGTAAATTCCTATACAAGTGTCTCCTTTAACTTTCCCATTTACCATTTCACCCCCAAAATCCACCTGTGCATAATTTGAATAAAAGTCCCCTTCTAAACAAGTGTTTTTCAGATTTGTAAAATACATTAAACTTTATTGGAGGGATTAGTCTATGTTGTACAATCTTTGTAACTCTCTAGATAACAAGCGCAGACATCGGGAGGTGGTCGTGGGGGTCACGACAGTCCCCTTGAACGGAGATAAATTCAAATTTTATCCTAGTTTATTTGCTGACGTCGTTAAGTTTACTAAAATATTTGGTTTAAATTGTGAATGTTGGTGTTTCAAAGTGGTTCTTTTTATGTTACTCAAAACTAAGAATGCGATACTACTAGAAATAAGATTTTCCTTAAATAAGTCATATTTTCAAAAGAGACTTCGTCATTTTGATAGCAAAAATGAAAAGTTCGCACCCAAATTACCCTAACTGAACCGAACACTAGTCCAATAGCACTAATTTTAAGCCCTATCTCACTAAACATTAATTTTAGAATAGATATAAAAATTTTTTAAAAAGAGATTCTTGTAGGGATTACCGAGGAGAACATTTGTGCAAAATGTGAACTCCCGGAAATGTTTTTTCTATATTGTTTAAACAATATTGAAAATTCATAAATAGCATTTTTTGACCTTTCACCGCTTACGTAGCGAAAACGGTGATAGATACATTAAAAAGTGTTAAGACCTTTTATGTAGAGAATCGAATTCTCTACAAAAAAGTCCGAGAGCACCTGTCTATCTTGTGCAGGTGAAAAGATATAGCGCTCCAAACGCACACTCAAAAATCCACTTTTTCTAGCGTTCCGGCAGGGTGTGCCGTCCGGAACCTTACCGGAACGCTAGAAAAAGTGAATTTTTCAGTGCGCGTTTAGAGCGCTGTATCTTTTCACCTGTATAAGATAGACAGGTGCTCTCGCGGACTTTCTTGTAGAGAATTCGATTCTCTACAAGAAAAGTCTTAACATTTTTTAATGTATCTATCACCGTTTTCGCTACGTAAGCGGTGAAAGGTCAAAAAACGCTATTCATGATATAAAAAAACATTTCCGGAAGTTCACATTTTGCACAAATGTTCTCCTCGGCAATCCCTACAAAAATCTCTTTTTAAAAAATTTTTATGTCTATTCTAAAATTAATGTATAGATAAAATTTAATGCTATTAGACTACACCTTAATTACCATCAAATCACACCAATATAACTCGATTTGAGAAAACAAATTTTAACTTGGTCTTTAAAAACCAGGATGAATAGAATGATAAAACTGGAGCGAGTTATAGGTTTTAGAACTATTTTTTTTATTATTACCAAAATTAGGCACTTAAAGCTACTAGAAAAGGACCTGTCGAAACGGTGATACTTCTATACATATAATAAAACTGTAACGAGACCATTTCTGTACATGGAATATTTTTTGAAAATTGCACTGGTACTGTAAAAAGTTATTGATGTAGATATCAAAACGGCGATTTTTAAAATTTTTGTCTGTCTGTCTGTCTGTTCACACATGACGAAAAAACTATTGGACGGATTTGAATGAAATTTGGTGTGATGATAACTTATTACCTGGGTCAACATCTAGGATACTTTTTATTCCGGGGAAAATGTCTCAATCTCACGAGAAAATGGAAAAATCTCTCTGAGCATATTCACACATTACGCAAAAACTACTGAACGGATTTTGATGAAATTTGTTGTGGTGATCACTTATTACTTGGTTCAACATTTAAGATACTTTTTACTCCGGGAAAATGTCTCATTTCCATTCTATGCAAGTTCTGTATAATTATTACACTTATATACTTCTCATTGAGCTTATAACAATGCGTCACGCGAACAACGTCGCGGGTACAGCTAGTCTAATATAAATTTTGATAGCAAAACTGAATAGCTTAGACAGATTTTTGATGTTATTCGTTTAATGCTAGTGGGTACATTTTTTTCGCAATATGAGAAAGTGCACTTTGAAATTTGAAGAAAAAATATGACCCTCCAGATTTAAAATTTTGATGCGCCCCTGCTACATAAAAAAGTGTTATGCTTAACAAAAATATTCCTGAACTATATATACCGTAAAACAGGTTTTGAAATGTTATTTTTAAGCTTATCCTATTTCACTTAAATACTATACATACTATAAATGTTTTCATTATTTTTTATGTAAAATTTTTTTATACATTTTTTTAAAAATAGATTTAATTTTATATGTATAACCCTCCTGTTAAACTTGAAAATATTATTTTTAAGCTATATCATAGCTACAAAGTATATTTTATTCGTTTGAAAGATTTTTATCTACATGATTTTATTACACACTATTTTTTGATTTTTATAATTGCTTTGGACGTTTCAACTTTGTTGTAAAAAAATAAGATTTTAATATAATTCATAATTAGCGTAATGACCAACAACGCAGATGAGACAGATCAAGCCTACATACAAAAAAGTGTGATCCGAAAGTTGCAGTAAGTAGCAATTTATACTGCTGACTGATTAGTCGTCCATCGGCTCTTCAAGCGTACACATTCATTGTTAAGTCGTGGCCACAGTGGTGTCTGTTCATTGTTACATCACTTGTAGCAGGTACATGCACTTGGTTGTTCTAGTATACGTATGCATTCTCACCTTGGACCACCACTACATGCATACAGAGTATTACACACAACAAACATCCACTACCTTACACATACCAACAAAAACTCTAAATACGTATATAACCTTCCACCTCTCTGCCAAGTCTGATGACGTAAAATTCTGATTACAGTCGGGATGCTAACCAGGGCTGCCAGATTGTATAATTGGATACAAAATCTGTATAATTTGGTTGCCTTGTGTATCCTCTTAGTATAAGGAATTTTCTTGTATAATTGGATACAAACACCGAAAATTTAGAGTGGATACGCTGAACATAGCAGTTGCAATTCTTTATTAATGTGACATCACGTTAGACGTGCGTTAGACCCAATGAAACTACATACGCCCTTGCGTGTATATGAATTTTCTTTCGTTCTGACAAAATTGCAAAAATGATTAAAATTTAATAATTAAGGTTTAGTTGGAAAAAAATCAGTTCAGTTTTTTTTTGTAACGAAAAGTTGTTTTGTATAATGGGAGTCAATTATGTATAATTTTAGAGACCTGACTGTATAAACTAAAAATTTTTACTGGCAGCCCTGATGCTAACTATCATAATAGTAGTTTGGCCCCTTGACCAAAAACTATAAGGATAATTTTCTGTACACTACTTTTTGACACTAGATACGGATGACCATGAACGTAATACTTCAAATTCTAAAACTAGATAGATATTAATTGTAAATCCCACGTGAATCACACAGGTTCATTTTTATAGAAGCATAATTCGCCGTTACATGATAAATCCTTTAATAATCTTGTGCAATATCTGGTAATAGATATATAAATGTACGCAGACCATTAAGGGGAAACGTATTACTTACACAGTATATGTAAATACAGGCCCGTAGAGCCAAACTTAGCGACAGGTCCTAACTGGGAAATCTAGTGGAAACGGAAAGAATAAAAAAATTTGTGTATCGTGTCGTTAAAAAAAAAAAATTAACTTTTACACACTAACTACAAAATTTATCCCAATTAATTCAAATACTGCCATGGAACTGGTTTCAGCTCCCTACAGCCGTGGCCCTGTGTAACTTGGTTAGGTATATAATATTGCATTATTGATTTTTATTTTCTTTTTACATACGTAAAAAGTAAATTTTAAAAAAATCTCAACATCTTGAATTTTCAAACGATTAAAAATTTGCCATTACATTCATGTGGAGTCAGTCCATATATCATTCTGTAAATTCACACCAATTCAATTTGCAAAATCAAAAACGCAAACTAAAACCATACAAACATCAAACATATCTGATCAAAATATAAACTCACCACTCATCATTTATAAAAATAAAAAAATAAAAAAATTAAATAAATAAATAAATAAATAATATTTTAGCCCAGTGGTTACTAAAGTAGTCTATATTGATGAACAGTGGTTCCTAAAGTAGTCTATGGGATCGATGGTAAATGGAAGCTTACAGCAGTAAAATAAATCTACAGCGGTATAGGTGCCTTTGTTTGCCTGTCATAAGAAGTTTGCGAGCCTTTTTTTTTTTTGGTTGTCACTTAGATTTTCTGAGGAAAAAAGGAAGCTATATCCCCAGAAGTTGTTGTTGAATTTGTACAGGGGGTCTATCTAAATTCAAAAACCGTACCAAGTGGTCTACGAGACAAAAAAGTTTGGGAACCACTGTTCTAGTTTTAGGAACATACGCCAAAAATAGACGAATATTCAGGTAGTTTATACAGAGTTCAACCTTTTTTTGCAATTCGATCAATTCAAAATGCATATCCTACCAAGCACTTTAGGAATCATAAGAAACTAACTCAGGAAATAATTATTGTTTATCATCATTTTTAAAATTGTAAGCCGCACTTTACAAACTTTTCGTTTTGACTGAATCTCTCTGAAATTATCTGTTACTGATGTTATCACAATTTATCACTATAAAAGTAAAAGTAAAAAAGTAAAAATTTCCCATATTCGGTTAAGATAGTTTTCCTCTTTATTACATCTAGAAAATAGACTTAATCTTTCAGCGAGATCATTCTGTTGAAACCACTCCTTATTCCCTTTAAAACAGTTTCATAGTAAAAAAAGTATTCCAACTTTTTTTTTGTTTATGATTCATAGAACTTCTAAAATATAGCTCCAAGTAACTGTATTTGCAATGGATAATTTATGTTCTAAGAAAAACTTTCATTATATTTATATTCAATAATTAATTATTCAAATTTAATTTTTAAAATAGAATCAATTATATAACGTAGCGCTATAAACTATAATACTACTAGAATATCTCTCTATATGTAATTAATTAGTATGCAAAAATGTACAAAGTGTTTTATAACTTATTAATCAATAGTTACTTGTACTTAGTTAATTGATTCATTCATGTTGATTTCTTTTCTTTTTCAATTTCTTTTTTACATTCAATCACTTGTTTTTTTTTTTTTTTTTTTTTGTTTCTGTTTTGGTTTTTTTCTTACTTACCTATCATAATACGAAACCAATTTAGTTGCTACACAAGTTTTCAATATACAATTATTGTAATGATTGGTATTATGAAAAGCGCTTGGTATAGATATATGTAGTTCCAAAGAAGAAAAAAAGTTAATTAAGCATGTGTGTATACGTGTAACTATAATGGGTTCCTAAATTTTGATTTTTACGTTTCTGCATTTAAAACTTGCAGCGTATCGTAATCAAATATCAAACCACCAAAAGTAAGATGAATCAGTTTTTTTGTTCAGTTTTACTTTTTTATTTTTATTGTTTCTAAAGATACAGCAACACTAAGAAATTTTATTGAAATATCTATACATTTATAATAAAACTGTAACGAGACCATTTGTGTACATGGAATATTTTTTGAAAATTGTACTGGTTCCGTAAGTAGTTATCGATGTAGATATCGATACAGCGATTTTTAAAATTTTTTCTGTCTGTTCACGCATTCCGCAAAAACTATTGGACGGATTTTAATGAAATTTGGTGTGATGATAACCTATTATCTGGGTCAATATCAAGGATACTTTTTAGTCCGGGAAAATGTCTCATTCCCACGGTAAAATAGAAAAACCATTTTGAGCATGTGCATGCATTACACAAAAACTATTGAACGGATTTTGATAAAATTTGGTGTGGTGATAACTTATTGCCTGGCTCAACATCTTAGGTACATCTTGGGTCAACATTTAAGATACTTTTTATTCCGGAAAAAATATCTCATTCCCACGGGAAAATAGAAAAACCATTTTGAACATGTACATGCATTACGTAAAAATTATTACTCTATACAAATTCGGTATAATTATTACACTTATATACTTCTTATTGAGTTTATAACAATGCATCGCGCGAATGACGTCGTGGGTACAGCTAGTATTTTAATAAAATCCAAAAAACTATTGAAACATACTAAACAGATATACTAAATATCATTACTGTCAGTAACTATAATCTTTCTTTTCAATTTCAGTGAAAATTTTAAATGCTGTTTTTTTAGATTGTGATTTTTAAGTTATTGATAATTTTAAGTAACAGAACATACAATTTTCTGCAATTTTGCAAAAATTGACTATGATTTTTTTCCCTCTTGCCCTTCAATTTTAAATCAGAACTTAAAATGAAACGGTAATGATTAGCGATTTAGAGCGCGACGCCTCCACTAAGACGGAGCAAACAAACGAATTAGGTACTACTGTATCTTTTCTCGAAACGATTTAGTCTATTTTTGAACCCTCATAACTTCGACTTGGATGATACTTGAGAGATCAGATATTCAAGATAAAATGTAGCCGGCCGTCTAACGAAATATACCGAAATTCATTTTTATAGCTCTACTGATTTAGATTTTATAATACCAATATGCATTTTCATTGATTTAGTCAGTCACTCCCTGTCAGCACAAGTTGTCCATTCCAAAATTATCAGATCTCTCCCAATTCCTCTCCCATTCAATTTTTCAATTTTAATTTCCGGGTCCCAAAATACAGTATTTTCAGTACTACTCCCGCTCGTTTCCATCCACAGCTACAAAATCAACATATTCGCGTTGGGACCAAGTGGATCATCACGGTTCTTTCCACTTAAACGACATCTCACAATAACTTATTTGAATGAACAGATCTACGGATTCTTTTTCTTTTTATAACGAAATCATCCTAGAATTTTCCATAGTACAAGCGCTGAAACATAGTTATATTTATACTTAAAATACTTACACTATAATTCAAAAACAACAAAAATCTAAATTTGATTGAAAAATATTAGTAGACATAAGACCTAAATTTAGCTAAAACAAGTATAATTGGCTTCAGAAGGATTATATTTAATTACATTCTACTAGCAAACCGAATTCCTTCTGACGAGAGAGTTGATCAGAGTTTATAAATTATTCTTTCGATTTTTCTGTCTTAGCAGGCTTTGTAATGAAACGCCATAGCGTAACTTGAGAATTCGTAAAACTTATATATATATATAACGTAGAAATGAAATTTTCGATTTGAAAATTCAGTTTCAGCAACATTGGAGAGGGGGTGAGTCACCCTCTTAAATTACATACTAGTTAACATACACTCATTTTTAATATTAACACACTGATAGTGGGTAATAATGTCACAATAAGTGGTTCTGAAGTTGGACTATCGTATGTAAGGTTTTTATTAGGTTTCCATTCGTTTTGAAAATATCGTTATTTTCGGTATCTATAATTTTCGATAACGAAAACTATAACATCCATTAAAAAACAAACCTTATAAAAACCTTACATACGACAGTGCAACTTCAGAACCACTTATTGTGACATTATTACCCACTGTCAGTGTGTTAATATTAAAAAAGAGTGTATGTTAACTAGTATGTAATTTAAGAGGGTGACTCACCCCCTCTCCAATGTTGCTGAAACTGAATTTTCAAATCGAAAATTTCATTTCTACGTTATTCTAAATGTCTTAAACTCTTTTCCATGAAGAAAAACTTCTTGAACTAGCCAAGTAGTACGACTATTCGACACAGTCACCCCCTAGTTAACTACCCCTAGACTTAATATTAGGACATTGAGCAAAAACAGGTCAATAGGTAGATTTATTGACGTAGATTTCAAATTTGTAAACAAAATTTTTATATTGTTTAATTTTCACCCCCTTTTTGCAAAATTAACCCCTAAATTTTAACCCCCAACCACTCCTGTTGATGTAATTTGAACAAATTTAATATCAATAGATAGCACTTTAAAAAAAGAGCAATATCACCAATTTAAACTTTTGCTCTATCTCTTACCGTTTTCGAGATATTTAAAAAATTAAATTTTTACACCAATCTTTGAAGGGCGATTTCACCCCTTCAAATCGTTTTTCCGCCGATAAAAAAAAAATACGTGTCGCTTATTTTTTAGTGTTCTACAAAATATCTAAGTTTCATCAAAATCGATAGGTCCGGCCTCGGGCCCTTTACTTGTTAGTAGAGATAGTAAGCCTAAAGCCTAAACGTAAAAACAAGCTATAACTGTATCTACTCATTTCGGCAATATTTCTGAAAGCCGATAAGTAACATTCTTGTTTTCCACTCAGTAAATATTTAATTTATTGCTAACGAATACAACCAATTCGTATACCCAAATCTTTATATTGTATGTTATTTTAAGATAATAAATATACCTACCTGTATAAATGTTGTGTTGAGATTAGTTTGTCTGGTTTCCCGTAGCTTAAGGCAATTTTTTAAAAGACCGGTTTTACAAGATCGTTTTTTTTTTACGTTTTGATAAATACAGTATTTTTTTTTTTTTATTATTAATTATAAATGATCTGTTTTTTATTTGAAAAACATACGATCCGGAAAAATGATTCTTATCCATAGATAGTTTTGTCATACTATGTATCTTTACGTGAAAAATCTATATAGATATTTGTTCAATAATAAATAAATACGTAGCTAAGATATAGGTGTGGTTAATTAGGCGATTTGTTTTTTTCTAAATAAAATTAATTATTTCAGTTCAACTAAATAATAGAATCGTTTATAACTTTTTTAAAATTTACAATGTAATTATAAATTAAATCTCTGAGCAAAAAAAAAAAACATTATTGTTTGATTTATTTTGAAATATTTAAAACTGTATAACATATATAAAAGGTCTAAATATCAAGACTAATAATTGGAAGTTCAAACCTATTTGATAGAGGTCTAACTTAGAAAGTTATAAAGTGCAGATGAAGGTGATATCTTGGGTTAACCAGTCCCGTCCGATTCTCAGAACCGGCATTTTGGCTTCTTTTCAAATTTTCATCAAGCTGGTTTTCGAGAAAAATTTAAAAAGCCGATGTTTATTTCTTTTGCCAAAATTCAAAACCCAGTACCAGTACGTCACTTCATTTCCCCAAAAATGAAGTGACGAACAAAAAAAAATGAAAGGGACTAAAAAAGCAATTGTTTTGGCTTACCGTTTCTTCTATTCCCCTAAAAATAGCTCTGACAAGCAAAAAAAAATAAAACGTAGGTCTCTGCTTTCAAACCTACATCCCCTAAAGATACTGTAAAAAAAATTTTTTGGAGATGCTGGACCGTTCCGGCAAAAAATAAAAACGCTAAGGCGTGCCAGAACGCCGCTCGAGGTGCCGAAACACCATTTCGCTTCATTCCGACTAAAAATAAGCTCTGATTATACCATAAAGACCTCCAAAATTACATAATGTTGCTTTTTATATATGTTTATAAAAATAATAAATAAAAAGAACCAATTTAAGTTTTTGTAAATTTTTTGTTTATACTGGGTGTCTCACTTTGCCAGAGAATTACCCAAATATGTATATTTACGCTTATTTTGATAATATTTTTAATAATAATTAATAATTTACATATTACAACTCGAGGTCGTCCGTCTGTTGAACAATTTGTTGTTTTAAATAACGTTGTACACAAAATCGTTTGAAAGATCATTTCAAATTATTATAATCAATAATAATAACAGATTCTAAATGAGAAAATATTCCATCTTGTCTTCGAATGACTAATATATCGTATACATACATATACATGGTGAATCTATTTATTATTCGCATATGTATATCGAAATAACCTTCTCATCTGACACTGGATCAAACAAATGTCTTAAAATATATGTATACAAGCCGATCTTCCGCTAATTTTTTATTTGAATTTTTAAAAAGACGACATAAATGTAACTTTTTTTCTTGCTTTCTGACAGTTAAAATCAAGGCTAAAATTTAAAAAATGACCTCAGCCATCAGCATTGCTACTATAACTAATTTTTTTATAAACAACTTCGAATATTAATAGTCATTCAATTTTAATCCATTTTAAAAACATTCCAAAGTTATATCACGTCAAAAACTTTATTTAACCCTAGAATCATACGTACACGTCAAAACGGCGAACGAACTTCTCTACCTGCTCCAATACTACAACTTGTCGGTACCTGCTTGCTGTGAGATTTCTGTTATCTAATTTATTTGTTGTTATAACATACAAGACGTATTTATTTTGTTTATAGTCATTGTCGTTTTGTTTGTATTGAAATAGTGTCCGTCAAAAGGACGTCGATGTATGATTACGCGATGTTTTTTTCAAAGATTTTGTACTTCACATATAAAAGTTTTCCTAATTTTTCTAAAATTTATTAAGGATATGGATGTTATAATTAATTTATTCAATGATTATGAATATGTAAAAGATGATTACAGCTGTTTGACTTATAGAGACGACATAATACTGAAGTTTTAAATTATTGAATCGGAAACTAAAGAATGCGTTTCAAGTGACTTAATAAAAGATTAACAATTTATTTTGTGGAAAATATTTTAATTTTTATTATTTTTTGAGATCTTATTCGAAAATTTACTAACAAATTTTAGAAAATTTATAAATGTGCCTGATGGGGAAATAACTACATATCTATAGGAATATTTATGACTGAGAAATTTCACATTCTGTAAAGTCACACATGTCCACTGACTCATAACAGTTCATAAATTAATTATTTGAAAGATATGTTTTATGTACAATTGATGTATTTATCTATTTTTTAATTTTTATAATGAAAATATGCTTTAATAAAAAGATTAAAAAAATTAATAAATATTTACATTAAGAAATTTTTCCAAATCCAATTTTTTTAAATATTTTGTTCGCTTTTGTAGTATTGTTATGTAGAAAAAATGTTTTTTGCAAATAAACTAAAACTCTCCGTAAAAGTCCATCCGTCAAAACGACGTCGATGTATGATTAACGTTTCTCGTAGACCAACGTATGATTCTAGGGTTAAATATCGAGTTTTGAATAATTTTGCTTTATCTGTATAAAATTTTTTAGGTGGAAAACAATAAAAAAGGTCTTAAATAAGACTAGACAAGAACATAAAAATTAATTATATCATTAACATTTAAACTTCTGCTCTCTTCAAATTTTTACACGTGTTGACTAATATTTGCCTCACATAAAAAGATCCATTTTTAAGCAAAAATATTATAAATATTGTTTTTTATGTTTGTCAACTAGATCCTGAATTTTTTAAAAAATTATTTGATTGAAATTTAATTTTTCTATTCACAAAAATAATAAAAATTCGTATTCAAACGAGTACTACTGACATACCGTTTCGGAGACAAAGTCTACCAAAGCTCATCAAATATTTCGTCCCTTTTATAGGATATTTTGTCATAAACACATTAGTATTAAGTTCTAAATTAGGAAAAAGGATTAGAAATCTTGATTGAAAATGCACCTAGTAGAATTTTACAAAATAAAAAATGTATCAGTTCGGTTTTCAGGACATTGTTGATAATATTACTTCGCGCTACCACCGTCACCTTCTTGTCTACAGTAATTAAACAAATATGTGCATACACGGAGAGAAAAATCATATAATTTTTGTAGATAAAATTTCAGAAAAATTACCATGCTCTCTTATAATACGTGCGCGATCGGCGACCAAAATAAAAAATATGTGCCAGCATGGTAAAATTTAATGTGCTAACACAACTTTTATCATACTCTTATGCATATATGTTATAGTTTAATTCTTGTTGTCGTACTCTTTCATTTGCGCATCTGACCCGCAACCTTATGTTGCTTGGGCGGTACCTGTAAAAACTTCGAACCTGTAAGAACTTTATGATGCATACAAAAATGATTGCCAACAATATATTCTAATACTAAAGATAGTGAAGTAACAAAATGATGAATTAAACGGTGACATCTCCGTCCTCTAACAGAGTGTAATGAATACTGCTTGCTGCTTGTAAGACAGTCTAATGAATCAAGGTGCTTGGTCCGACAAAAGTTGGTCGTCCAAACCTATGGTTGGCTATGTGACTATGAGTGAGGTACATTTCAACAGCGTTCACAACACACACAACCTTCTTTCTCTTTTTTTCTTTCTACTATTAGCAGATAGCATTTCAAATATTATAATACAGCATGGTAATTTTTGTAAGAAAAACAATTAAAAAATATTTTTTTGTCGGCAATGGAACTTTTTACTGTGCTGTTTTACAAATTTTACGGAGCTAATATTACGGAAACAATATTCTATTCTTTAAATTTTCTATGATTAATTATAATTTTTATATTTTTACCGTACAAAATTGAATATGTTCGCCTTTTACACGTCGATTGTAGTGTTGAGCACAGTAATTTTTATATGAATTTTCTCTCCGTGTATAAACAGTCCGCAATCTACGAAGTATCGCCTTATGTCAAACAATATTTTGACTCTATTTTTAAATACACTTTTGACTCGCAGTAAGCAACATCAAAAATTGAAATAAAGTCATATATATGCCTTATTCTTTTTACGTATATGCGAATTTTATTATCTAAAAAGAGTAAGGTATATGATTCTATTTCAATCTTTTAATGTTGCTTACAACGAGTCAAAAGCGTACTTAAAAATAAGAAACACTTCGATTTATTTAATAATGAAATTAAATACACCATAAATCTAATTTTACGTAGTGGTCGGTACAAATTTAAGGGGAAGTACGTAAAATCGGAAGATCAGGGGCGTCGGCAAACTGTTGTTTGAGGGGTTGGAAAATATTATTTATCTGTATTTATTTAAAAAAAAAATTATCTTTAGAGACAATTTACACCTAAAATTCGGTTGTGTAGACAAAGGAAATCGAATGTCATACTAATGACTATTAGCGACTACTTTTAGGAAACTAGTAAAGATATCGAAAAATCAACTTCACAACAAACATTTTAGAATATTCTATTCGTGAACTAGCAAAGATACCAAAAAACAAACTCCACTATTGAATTGGACGTTAAAAATTAGATTAAGCAGCGCAATTTGACAAAAATTCTAGAATGTTCTATTCTTCAACTAACAACGATATCGAAAAATCAATTGCACCATTTAATTGCCCATCGAATAAAAGATGGGATATCACATTTTGATAAATGTTCTAGAATATTCTATTCGTCAAATAGCAAAAATTGTTTGTCAAAATGGGACATTTGGTTTACATTAGTTTAATTTCGGTTGAACAATTAAGTGGTGCAATCGATTTTCCAATATCTTTGTTAGTTGACAAATAGAATATTCTAGAACATTTCTGAAAATGTGCTATTTGGGCTCGTTTTTTGGTAGTCAATGCGACGGCGACGTCTGTTTTTGAATATCTTTGCTAGTTGACGAATATAATATTCCAGAACATTTGTCAAAATGTGTAATTTGATCTCTTTTTCAATGGACAATTAAATGGTACAATTGATTTTTCAATATCTTTTCTAGTTGACAAATAGAACATTCTAGAATTTTTTTCAAACTACACTGTTTAATCTCATTTTTAGTGACCAATTCAACTTTTTTTTGACATCTCTGCTAGCTGACGATTAGAATATTCTAGAATTTTACGTTACTCATTTTGTATTAGCATTTTGCATATTACGTGTACAGAATATGTGCATATATACCTGCAGTGAAAGTTTAAAATTTTTAGAGGCTACGAGACCCTCAGACAATATTACCTATGGCCCTGACTCTGACTTGGTACATACATTTTCACTAACACAGACAAACAACAACATATCTGTGAGAGGAGAACCCCACTAAATCGCTGACGTCACTACGTAAAATCGGAGTACGTACCATTGGATGGCCACTGTATCATAACAAGACCTTTTTATCGGTGTTAGCAGCCGAAAAGAGGACTTCGATCGTACCAAGTATGCGAAATTATGGTATTTTTCATATTTTCAAGGTAAATTATCGTACACAATGTAATTTAGTGAATTTTGCTTTATAAGTTAATGAAAAATTATCGTATTTTCACGTACATGTACGATAATTATCGTGCAACTACCAGCACTGCAGTTTTTATAAACGTAATAATTCAGAGATCAAAATATGCTCAGTAAACAAAACTGATGTATGTAATATAATAATATTGCTAACACACGATAAGACACTTTAACTACTGAGAATAATTTTTAAATATGAATCTACAATATTTTTTGTTCCTCTACTTAAAGTTTCATATTTTTGCAGACCAGCGAAATACTTTTTACAGCCCGTCACCGGTCCGTAAACCGGCGCGGCGGTAGGGAAACACTCTTCCAGAGTACATGTTTATTATGTATATACTTGTTATAAAAACACCCTCTATGATATTATGACAGCAATTTATTTAAATTAAATTTAAATTTAATTGAGAAACAAAATGTTTGTTATTCGTTGTTAATTATTATTGTTATATAATTGACATGGCAAATATAAATGATGTTATACACTTAATAACAATAATGCCAATTATGTAATTCACATGATACATTACTTTATGCACATGTACAAACACACAGATGTATGTACGTATACATGGCGCTTTATGAATATACATATTTAAGTATATCTATATATAAACTATACAGTGAATTTTTAAATAAAAAACATTTGTTCATTGAAATTTATTAATTTATATGATTTATATTCCTGTAAATAAATTCTCATATACATAGATTTAGGTGTGCTAAATAAGAAAAAAATATCACAAAGATTCCATCACATAAAATTTAGAAAATTTTCATCAAGTTAAAAATTCCATTTCACTGGCTTAACAAACAAATTTATTGTTCTAAAAAAATTACTTTTATTCACGGAATTTTCTGTATCAGTTTCCCTTAAAGCGTAAAGGTCTTCCAAATTGGCTAAATTTAACAAAAACGATTTTAGCTTATAACGAACAGGCGTAAGTATAGCAAAAACTGTTTTTATGCGGTCTTCTTTTTTGCGATTTAAAATTTTTTTTTAGACGCCCATCAAAGTGCATAATGAGAAAGGAAAGTAAGAAAAAATAAAAAATTTAAACATTAATTTGGGATGAAATTACTTATTTCATCCCCTAGCCCCTATACTCGGACGCGATTCAATACTCGAACAGTTTTGATATTTATCGGTGTGTTTCAGAAATAACTTCATTAATATATAAAATATCAAAACTGTTCGAGTATTGAATCGCGTTCGAGCATAGGGGCTTTTACCCTATTATAAAAATAAAATAGAATATTCTCATGTGTGAATTAATCCTTTACCTTGTTTAGAAAAGTAGCTTCTATAGAAATCGTGAGGCTTTGAGCGTTTTGAGTCATGTATTTTCTATATAAGTATTTTTTTTTTTATAATCTAAACCGAACTATACTTTTTATAACTATTTATGAAGTTTTTGAGTATTAGCGAATTTCCAGAATGGAAACTCGCTATTCCAGCCTTGCTCATGGTGGAAGTTCAGCCCGCGACTATGGCAGAAATTTGTTTTGAGGCCCCTAGAACCCAAAAATAATATTCACTAAAATTTATATATATATATATATATATATATATATATATATATATATATATATATATATATGTATGTATGTATCGGTTTATGTATGTATATATGTATCAGCACGATAGCTCTTCAGGAAAAACTGCTAGCTTTACGAAATTTGGTGACAACGTTGAAAGTCCAAAAATCTTGGATGAGTTCTTCAGCCAAGCACGTCGGATGCCAGGAACATGGTTTTTGTTCTTGCAAAAAATTAGTTTTTTGCCAAAATTTGCTATAATTTAAAAGTTTTCGCCACATTTTTTTACACCATTGCAAAGACGGAAAAAAATCACATAAAAAAGGTTTTTGAACTATTATTCTAGGTTAGCTAGTTTTTGAGAAAATAAGAAAACAAGTTCTGGACCCACCATCCACTACCGGGGCGGTTCTAGAAACCTCCGGCGGTGGGTGGAGACTCATATTTGTTTAAAATATTGCTTTTAAATAAAATGATTTTTTGAGTTTGTTGGTGCCAAATTGATTTATTCTGAAACTAAAACAAATCTTCAATTTATATACGTTAATGACTTATTCTTTTCAAGCCTGAATACCTCAAAAAACGGCAATTTTGTCATTGAGTGATAGATTGACTTTCCACTTATCATCAAAAATACCCCTGTCGCAGCATCCTGCATAACATAGCGAATTTCCATTTACAAAAGTACGTTTTTCTCGGAAACTAGTTGATATAGAGTAATTGTAAATAAAAAACCTTCTTTATGTGATTTTTCCGCCTCATTCCGCCAAATTTTTTTCACGAAAAATGTCCAAAACACCGTAAACGTTTTCATGAAATTTCTTAAAAATAAGATGTTTCGTTCTTGAGGTATCGTGCGGACACTTAGTAAACATATATATATATATATATATATATATATATATATATATATATATATATATATATATATATATATATATATATATATATATATATATAAATGTGCCGCACGATAACTCAAGAACGAAACATCTTATTTTTAAGAAATTTCGTGAAAACGTTTACGTTGTTTTGAACATTTTTTGTGAAAAAAATCTGGCGGAATGAGCCGGAAAAATCACATAAAGAAGGTTTTTTATTTACAATTACTCTATATCAACTAGTTTCCGAGAAAAACGTACTTTTGTAAATGGAAATTCGCTATGTTATGCAGGATGCTGCGACAGGGGTATTCTTTTTTTTGTGCGGTTTTTCTATATTTTCTTTATCCACCGCATAAAAAAATACGCCCTAAATATGTAAATAACCAAGATATAAAAAAGAAAAATTTTTTTTTAATTTTCAGATTAACAAAATTTTTGTTGTAAAATGTAAATAACTGAGAAGTTTTGTTCAACAAAACATTTAATATGCGTAAGGCCTTGTTTACACGGACTTTGTACATATACTAATCATTTAATAGTTGCTACAAATATACATAAAATTACGTTTAAACATATCTGATTCAAACACATCGGAAGAGTACTTAAACGTAATTTTCTGCGTGTCTGTAGCAATTACTAATGCTTAGTACGAAGCCCGTGTAAACAAGGCATAAAATTTATTGTCTCATGTATAGCTTAATATCCATAAAAAAATTAGTATGGTTCGTTTCAGTTAAATTTAACCATGCTTCGTCATTTTGAATTTAAATAATTTCCGTTTTCTTGGCTTTATCTCTTTCATTATTGCATTTACGTAAATTTTAAATTTGCAATTTATTTTTAGAAAAGAATAGAAGATTGATTTGTTTCAAATATAAGAATTATTTAATTTTTTAACGAAAACTCATGATCAATTGTATCTGAAATGAGGTATATATCTGTATTTTACGTTATCAATCATTTACAATATAAGTCTTCTTATATCTAAGGCCCGATTTACATTAACGCTCCGCTCTCGGTACGATATCACTACGCTCTCGATTCAATATAATCTTGTTGTGTTCACATTACAGTGCTGATATTATGCTGGTACCTATCCGTTCTCTATTGACATTATAATGCTGCTCTGGGTACACTCCCAGTTCGGTCTCAGTTCGATACAAATATCTCTTCATAACAACTGAATGCAAGCGGAGTGGAGTGGAATCAAAAAAGTATTTACACTATAGGTACAAGCCATAACAAGTCTGATATCGCTCCGATAAAATATTACCTAAGTGGTATTGATATTGGAGTGGCATTGGAACGGGAGCGAACCGCGACTGATATCGGACCGATATCAGAGCGGTGATGTGAATACACTCATTGTTTATTGTGTAAGAATATTATATCGAACCGGGAGCGGAATGATACTGTAGTGAGAGCGGAGCGTTAATGTAAATCGGGCCTAAAGAATCGCAGTTCACTCGGTATATTTATGTAGAACATTGACTATGTACAGTAATCAATTTTCTTGTAATATATATTTATGTATATTATAATAATATAGGAACAAATTTATTATGAATCATAAAAAATATAGGACACAATATTCTGTGTAGGACACCGAGTAATTGGGAATTCTTCAACACAGAATATTAAAATTTAATAAAAAGGTGTTTCAGTAATGTAAATAATATACTTCTACTTGAAAAGATAACAAAATCACTTTTTAATATTTAATGTTAAATTCTAATTTAATTTTCTCTTTATTCCAGTTTATTCGATATGGCATGGACTTCTGAGATTAAGTAATACAATAAGATTTTATTTTAGAATTCTACTTTATAATTATTTAACTGTATTAGCAAGCATAGGAGTCAATAATGATACTTTTTTCGCATAATAGCAGTTCTATCTCAATTTGTATTACATTTTTTACCGAAAAGAGATTACTTTTTAAATCTAGTGCAACCTGTAAGTATATAAAATCAAAAAGGTAATATGAAACCTAGGAAAAGAAACATTTGACTTTATTCGATTTAAGAGATTGGTATACCAAGGCAGAAATTACTTCATTTTCGCTGACAGGTGAAGGTTCCAGATCATACTTGAATATTAGATCAACAATAGTATCTATATGTTTTCCAAAAATATGTCCAATATACAAACACAAGCCGCCTACCAATTTAAATGATACTCTGATTATTATTTAAATAAAATCTTAAAAGAATTTCATTGCAATACAGGAATAATAGAAAACTATTTAGCTGTAAAATTTTATGCATAATGAATTCGACAAAATAAATTACTAATAATATGTAGTCTCTCATTAACAACAACCACAACTTTAAACAAAAATAAAAAACTTTTGTAACCATTGATATATATGGATTAGTAATTATGCTTCTAATTTTGAAGCAAGTTCAAAAATATAAGCTACAAAAATTCCAATAACTTCGAGCTATAAAAATTTTATTTAAAATTAAACAAAAGCTTTTAAGTATTTTTCTAGTGCTTAAAAAATTATCGATATTTATCTGAATAACATACTCGACCAAGTGGTCGGAGAACGAGATTTCATATTACACGACTTAGGGAAGTTTAAGAGGTACAATCGGAGACAAAAGTACATAAAATTAGGAATTCGTGAATAATTGCGTTGTAAAACAAACTATGAGGTAAATAAATAGTTACCTTTGCTAAATAATAGCTATCACTACAACTGCTTGTACAATACATAAAACTATAGCTCTCAGCTGACTACAAGAGCTCAGTACATTCTGAGGATTTTTGGGATAAATTTCAAAAAAGTGTGAAACGATTGAAAATTTAGTAGAATGTTACTTATTAAATACTGAGGCGCCTGTGAAAATTTCAAACCGATTGACTAAGCCGCTAAAAAGTTATTTAATCTGTTCTGTCGTCGAATTTCCATAAGAGTACGTGTAAAATTACAGTTTTTTTTTTTAATAACTTTTTAACGGCTTAGTGAATCGGTTTGAAATTTTCACAGGGGGCTCAGTATTTAATGAGGAACATTCTACTAAATTTTCGATCGTCTCACACTTTTTTGAAATTCCTCCCAAAAATCCTCAGAATGTACTCAGCTCTTGTAGTCAGCTGAGAGCTATAGTTTTATGCATTGTACAAGCAGTTGTAATACAGTTGGTTAAATAACTATTTATTTACCTCATAGTTTGTTATACAACGTAATTATTCACGAATTTCTAATTTTGTCTACTTTTATCCCCGATTGTACCTCCCAAGCATCATTCATATTATACCAACTAATGGCGGAAATGATTCTAGGCTACAAGAATTCTATTTAAATTTAAAAAATTACTTTTAAACGTTTCTCTAATATGGTTACGAAAGAGTTGATATTTTTCTGAATTTAAAGTCGTCGGGAAACAACATTTCATATTACACGACTCAATGTTATTCCAATTAATGGCGGAAGAGGTTCTAGGTTACAAGACTTCTACTTTAAATTAAAGAATGGCTTTTAAACATTCCTCTAATGGTTAAGAAAGCGTTGACATTTTTCTGAATTACGTGGTAATAAGTCAAGTGATCGGGTAACGACATTTGATATTACACGACCCAATGTTATTTCAATTAATAGCGGGAATGATTCCAGACTACAAGAATCTTATTTAAAATTAAAGAATTTCTTTCATACGCTTTTCTAGTGACTAAGGAAGTGCCGATATTTATCTGAATTATTTGATAGATCAAGTGGCCGGGAAACGATATTTCTTATTCAATATATATGTAATCTACAAAAATGGTAATCGTCGTATATGATTTTATATGTGACCTGTCCGTATAAAATTATCCGGGATTCTATGGGATTATGACTGAAAAAAGTTTGAGAAACACTGCTGTGTTAAACAGATGAAAAGAGTGAATAGTACTGTCCTCGAGGACAGCTTTATCTTTTTACCCTTGACTTATAGTCAAAATTCTATAAAAAAAAATGTGTATTGTTATTTCTTAGGTCAAGAGAAAAGGTTGTATATGAAATCAAATGATAGGCTTCTATGTTATTTTTGTCATGATAACTTGATACTCTATATATCTCGATGGCAATTACTAAAATATTTTTATAAGTACCTATTATACTTCCATAAATTTAACACTAACTAAAAAGGACCACCAACAAAAACAATTTAAAATTATTAGCACACCGTACGCAGATTCCTAAAATTTAAATGTAACGTACATTTGAAACTACAAACGAAAATCAATTATTTAGATTAAAATCTAACATTCAGTATGGGTACAGTTATTATTCAAAAAGGTTGTCATATCGTAAAAGGTCAGTGTGGATGATAATATCTATAAAAACGCTTAGTACATAATGTAATAAGCAAAAAATTATAACTGAATTAACCAACGTCCCATAAATACTTACATAATAACCACATTAATCATGACTCAAGGTAATTATGGAAAATAGTATCTATAGTTAATTCTTATAGAAAATAATAATTACTAAGGTTTAATAAGACGAATAATGAAGAAAAATCTAAATAATCGCCAGAAACTAAACTAAATTATTTTTAAATCAATAATAACTCTCACAAGGAGATTGGGGATTTTGATGAAACTTCGCTGGTGTATAGAATAGGCAAAAATAAGGGACCCGTATTTTTTTATCGACCATCTTATACGTTTACGGAGTGAAACAAGCCCCTAAAGTTGGAGGTTCAAATTGTATTTCTGAAGGTATCTCGAAAACCACAAGAGATAGAGGAAAACTTTAAACCGACGAAATGTTACTTTTTGAAAGACCTATTCCACCTGTATAGGTTAAACCAGAGTCGGGTTTATAAGGGGAGCTGGAGGGGTGAAAATGAGGGTAAATTTTATTGTACAGCCTAAGTGGTTCAATGTTTCAAATTTTTACCATCATAAATAGAAAAAGCATCAAAACCAAGCACGACTATTATTGATTGCAAATACCTTCTCTATTTTTTTATTGTTATGTTTATTTCATCATGAAAATGTAAATTTTAACTTTCTGATAATGATTCATGTATTTTTCAGTACTTATTTAATTAGTAATTTAGCCATGTGTATATTTGGTTACTCATATTCTATATTTTTTATACCTATTTCTGGGTTAGTTCTCTGGTCTACCTGTGTTAATGACTGCTCGATAAGAAGCAGTAATCTCTTTCAAGTTCAAGTTCTCTGTGCAAATACTGTGCAAATTTTGCGACTTGGGAAATAGGGTTGACACCTACAAAGCATACAAAAAAGAATAAGAAAAGTACCTAGTTTGAATGTTGAGAAAGAAATAAACCACATTTATTTGGCTTTGTAACCTAATTTTAGATAAGAATTAATTATTTCTCGACAAGGAGGAGCGAGGGGGATCGATCAAACGTA
Source organism: Brachynemurus nebulosus (assembly GCA_035578155.1). Lineage (NCBI taxonomy): Eukaryota > Metazoa > Arthropoda > Insecta > Neuroptera > Myrmeleontidae > Brachynemurus > Brachynemurus nebulosus. The sequence goes on along the minus strand of JAPWDM010000001.1, from coordinate 2,443,914 downwards.
ACGTAACGTTTCAAATACCAACATCAATTTTATTATTTCTATATAAGTTTTTATTTTAATAAAATTATTGCAGTGAATTTCATCATTTTATTATATTTACGGCTTTTAAAAAATTGAAAAATTTTAAAAAAACTTGATAGCGTCATTAAATTAGAAATTTTTTTTTTATCAAATCAAGCTTTATTGAAAGGACTTGGATTACGGTGATTGGTTGAATTAGCATAATTTGAGGTGATCTTTTCATTTCTACTGTTTAAATGACGAAATACCTAGCTTAAAATTATTACTGACTACTTAAAATTATTACTTAAACAGAAGTGTTTCTCTCACAATCAGTGGCCTTACTTGCTAATCTTATTAAAAATGAATAGAACAACTTCGAAAACCTACAATTCGCTTCAAATTTCATGATTTTATTATTTTCTTATATTTTTTTAAATCACCAAAAAATTTTAGTAAACTTACTGAGACATCATCAAATAAATCCCGATAAAATTTGAATTTATTTCCGTTCGGGGGGTGGAGAATCATGACCGTCGTGACCACCCCCCTTAATCCCGCTTACATACTATAATTATACAAATTACTACCGTATGAAATTGTTGTCACCGTATGCAGTCAAGGTTTAATTTTATTAATTTTTTAATAGCAATACATATTTTACCTACCTATAATAATAAATAATAATATTATTATTAAATTTGTATTAAATATGTATATTTTTTGGTTGAATGAACTTTAAACAGCATAAACAAAGTGTGTACATACATTATAATTTATAAGTCACACATCGTACATATCACAAAGTCTGATCATCTTAAATCAATAAAATCACACGAACCGCGGATAGCATAATAAATCTGAACAAAATTTGAAATAGTATGGTTTGAAATAGTATTGAAAGTTTATAAAGAAATATAGCTCGAATGGGTGTCCGGCTCGGACGCTTGCCGAACATAGGATCGTTGGTGTAGAGGTTAGCACGCCTGGCTAGTTACCAGGAGATCCTGGGTTCGATTCCCGGCCGATCCGGATAATTTTTTCAATCACTTTGTGATTTTTAATCGAACAATATTAATATGCTGGCTATCTCGAATATTTAAATTCTCAAACTACAACAATATTTTAAGATAAATTATTTACATATTTACATAAGTAGTACATAATATTACATTATGTACTTTTTTTAAAGTACAGATAAGTACTCTCTCTAAATATCGTCAACTATAGGTACAGCCAACGCAACGGAAGGAATATTCTTCCATCGAAAGTAGTACCTCCACTTTCATTCAATATTTCATTCATCAATTATGTTTGATTCCCGCCATTTCTCGACGGTATTGGAAGAGTCCCATTCTCCCATTCCAATTTTTAATTCGTAAAAATGTTGTCTGATGAAAAAATTGAAACTTTTTTTTGATTGTGTCCGAAGTGTCCAAAGATCACATCAAGTGGCATAACTTCGAAACTGTTCGATCGTTTTTAATGAAATTTTTAGAATTTGCGGATTGGTACGTAGATGATCCGTTACCAATTCCATAGCCATAGTAATAGTAGCCACGGAGCTACCGTAAAATCTCATTAAATGTCGATATTTTATTTACTTTTAGAGTATTTGGGGGTTAAACCATGGTCCCCTATAAAACAGTTAAAGTAATGGTAATTACTATACATACACAAACGTTAAATCTGTTAAAGGGAGATGCATGAAATGGATTGCTTGTTTTTCTATTTACTATAAACAAAAAACATTAACTATAAAAATAAAATTTTTTAAAAATCTTTAAAAAAATTTTCTTGTTTCCAGAAAGAAAAAGAAAGCCAGGGAGTCAGTCGATTAGAAAAAGTTAAAAGCTAAAATAAAATATAAAAAATAAAACCACTTTAGAGATTGGATAAACGTCTATTACGAGTAGAAGGAAGCCGCGTGCCAGTCTTTATTGGCATGATATGTATTAATTTTTGCTTTCCTTACGTATAGCGAGAAAATTTTATATGTATAACATAATATGCAAAATTATCAAATTCTCGAATGTAGGGGAAGGTCGCCCAAAGCGGGTACCCCTCTTAAAGCGGGTAAGCGCTTGTATGTCGTTGTATCGAATGTTTTTGTCAGGTCGTGTGTATACCGAGATTAACCGAATATCAACCAATATCAGTCAGTTGCACTTGAACACTTTTGTCGTTTAATGTCCTAGTTAAGCTTCATCAAATTTTTTTGTTGGTTTTGTTAAAAATTTTGACGATAAATATTCTGTGACTAGTCACAAACCTTTTTATTTGTAATCTTTTTGGTATTACCATATTATGTTATCATCATTTGACTTTTAATGTAGAAAAAGTTAGACATGTGTCGGCTTTCATTTTGAAATTATTCTAAGTTAACAAAATTAAGTCTTTTTGGGCAAGGCGGGTATGGGCAAAGCGGGTAGACAAAATAGAAGCATCTTAATGGAAAAAACTGTTGGAAGGGGAAAAAAAATAAAAAATATTCTTTTTACGACGGAATGAGGGAAAAAGCCTACAAAAAATATTTTTGCCTTGTTTGTGGTGATTTTGATGTGGAACCACCTCAAGTAATATACTGCAATATGGAGGTTGTAAATAAAGTTACAGTTAATTGTTATAAATTTATTATTTTTGTCTTTTTTCAATTTTTTTTACTTAATTATTATTATTGTTAAGTTCTATATGAATAAGAAAGTTTATATTAAAAAATAATAACAGTATTTAAGTACATAATATACTTACCCGCTTTGCCCAAAGGGGGTTACCCGCTTTAGGATACCTATACGGGCAAAGCGGGTTTTTGCAGAGGTTTTGTATTTTCTTTATTAAAAATAAACATCGTATAAATATTTCTTAAGCGAAGTTTCATTTTAAAGTTCGATAACTATTCTATCTGATAATACAAAAAAGATCTGCTTATCGAGGTTAGAAGTCACTCTTTTGGGCGTTTAATCTTAGCTTACCCGCTTTGGGCGACCTTCCCCTACTTATTTCATTTTACTCACAGTAGATATTAATGACAGTGCAGAAGTAATAATAACATATTGAAAAAAATTATCATATTACTATTATTGCTAGCAACTACATATCTATGTACATATTTACTTTTTGCGCAGTAAATAAACAATACTTGCGATAATTTTGCTACTATTTGCACCCACGTTGGA